>CCAG010006657.1:0-16966 GCA_001077435.1 Glossina morsitans morsitans | reverse complement strand
ATTTTTTGGGAACGTATCTATCGTGTAAAAAGAGAATTAGGTGCAATACCCATTAATATAGAATCACTTTCGCAATTGATCTAAGTCGGTTGTCCGTCGGTCGTGTGTTCATGAGTTCAACATATAGGCCGCAATTATTGCGATATTTCAATAAAAATTTCATACATTATTGGCGCAGTATTAAGCGAAGTGGTTTACGAGTATTTAATGGTGTGCCGTGGCCCATTTAGTGTTTGTATTTGTTTTCGCTGTGAAAAATTATTAAATTGAGGCAAAAGAGTACTTTGTACAAGAAACCAATCAATGTTGAAAGTTTTCTATTGAGTTAAAAACTCCATCGTTTTCAATTAATTTGATCTGTTGGAAATTTTGTGTTGTTCGATATTAAGAAATTATTTGTTTTCACAAAAATTTAATTGTCTGTGGAATTTCAAATATTTTTATACACTTGCATGTGGATGCATAGATAGCTGCGTACGTGTACATATATAAATAAAAATCAATTTTTCAAACTGTCATTTGCAATTATTTTACTTGAGATTAAATGGTTTTTTTTTTTTTTTTTTTGCCGTTATTTGTTTCACACCAATTGATGCGAGCAGCAATTTATACAAAGAGCATCAAACATACAGCATACAGTGATGTGAAAAGAAATTCCGCTGTTTATATATATTTTTGCATTTTGTGTAAAACTAATTTTTATAAACAAAGAATACCAACTGTATATAATAATACACCGAATTCTCTTTTTACACGATAGATACGTTCCCAAAAAATACGTGTAAAAAAAAATTAGTGTAAAAAGAGTATTAGATGTAAACAATATTAAAAAGTTCTTGTTAGCGTTCACTTAATTTATTTCGTGCTTACACATTTTAATTCATTAAATATTTTATAAAAAATAACTTCTACTTTGGGAAAAGGGAATTATATCTGAAATTCATAAATAAAAATCGTGTTAAAACAAAATAATTCGTGTAAAAAAAGACATTTTTTTTCTTTTCAACTCGTGTTAAATCAAATTCGTGTAAAAAAAATTGTGTAAAAAGAGAATTGGGTGTATTGTATATAAGATTTTAGTAAATCTCTCTTTTGTTTCATTCTTTTTAATATCAATATAAAAAAAAGGGGAGTTTTATTCGTCTTAATATCCTTTCTTTCAGATTTGAATTTAACGACCCAAACTTCAAGACGAAGGTGCCATGGAAAAGGAACATTGATGACAATGAATGTCTGTCTACGACAAATGTAAAGAAATACAATCAATAATCTACCGCATGAGCAGCCGAGTACATAAGAATCCCGACGATCAGGTTAGTGTTGGCGGTTTCCAAATCTCAAGTGCGGTAGAGTTTGCGAGTGCTTAGTTGGTAAATCGATTCGAATCGACAACATCGATTAGGCTGCGGCCACCATCTCTCCATTTCTTTCCTTCGCAATCTTTCCTCGCTTTTTTTTGACCGTCTCCGCATTACACGAACAGACGATATCTTCCGAGTATTTGGTCATAAAAAAAAAAAAAAACAATCTTACAAAATACAAAGCTTTATATCGTAACGTTACTATAGATATTGAGATATACATTTTCTTACACCAAGTGCCTTCGGTTTCCTTCCTATATAAAAGGATTTATAGTAAACAAAACTTTGAAGGGAAATAAAGTATAATTTTTGATATTTGCTGACGAAATTAGAGGAAGAGTATTGAGTTTAGAATAAACGAGGTATGGGCAATCACCAATCCACGAAGTGCAGCCGGTCCGTAATGCCCGGCCCGTGAGTCCGGCCTACTACGTTTGAAATTTTGAATAATTCAATTTGCTCGCAGATAGTAATGCTGTCTTCACTCTACCGGCTCAGCTGCGCAGCTGTCAAATGTGAAACTTCCCCATCTCTTTCTCTGTCTTCGTTGCTTTCTGATCGTCACTATGTTGGACAAATAGCGGACATTCCCCAAGTGTTTGGTGTATGTATATAAATAAAAAAAAAATAAAAAAAACCGTCTACCATACCATGAATCGAACCAGGTGTCTCAACCACTACACCATATGACATTCAAACATTTCTAAGCAATTGCCTTTTAAGCTTTAAAAGAAATGACTAAACGGATACCTGCTGCAATGTGATTTATTGCAAGAAACAATTAAGAATTGTACCGTCAAATGAAAAAAAGTTGAATTCGTTCAATTTTGTCTAATTAAAAAACAAGTAAGGACATTATAGTCGGACGACGCCGACTATTACATACCGGACACCACTACGTCTAGTACCGTACACCAAAAACTACACATTATTTTCATACGAAGCTATAATTTTCATGAAAGCCTGCATATTGGAAGGTTAGATTTGCTTGCGTTTCGTGATAGCGCCTATATAAGTGAGAGTCGAAAAAAAAAGACCTATATGATCCAAATTCCCTATCGTTAATTTTTTTTTTGCTGAAACGCCCCTATGAATTATTAAGATATCATGAGATATCTTCTGTGGAGTGAGGGAAGAAATATACCCAAGTGGTTCAAATTATGTTCACTCAACTATTTTATTTAATTCCTATCATGAGCAAATTTTCATTACAAAAAAAACTTACAATTAGGCTTTTTTGGCATATAAGGGCTTACCTTTGATGAGAATCCTTATATGCGATGGTATTCAAAAAATAGACCTATATGGTCCAAATTCAGTAAGGTAGATAGATATCTTTGCCAATTTACTAGTATGAGCCAATTTTTAGCATGATATATTGGAAATTCGACCTTTTTACCATATAAAGCATTAGTTTCCGCAGGAACGGTTATATGAGAGGGGGCTCAAAAACTTTCCCCAGTCGGTCCAAAGTTTTCACATCAATTTCGAATACCGCAATACTGCAATACTAACATACTGTTACTTTTTTTTCAATATAACGACTTATCAGAATAATTCGTGATATGGGGAGTGATCGAAAAAGTAGGCCGATCCGAACCATTTTCAATAGCATTCGTTCTCCGGTCAAACTAAATTCATCGAAATATCTCAAAAACTTGCGATCTGTAGCTTGAACACAAATCCACATGGCCAGACATTAGACGGACAGACGGACAGGCCGGCTTAGGTATAATAAAAGGTAGGTCCATCTTAAGCCCTTCTGCATGTTACATACGACCGCACCAAGTTAATATACTCTGTACTGTACAAGTGGTGTAGGGTGTAAACATGTGAGCTATATCGGATTTCTAATGCATATTTCTAACCAGAGATCACTTTTAAATCGAGAAAAGGAAACCACAAAATGCTCCGATGATATAAAAATTTTCATAACTCCATCTGCTTTGCTTTACATAAAGAAAGAAGAAATTGCGTAAGCATTTTTTCGTACTACTGTATATGTAGGCATGTGTTTGCATATACGCATAAAGTTTTTTTGGCGAGAATAAATCAAATCCGACAAAACAATTATCAAATGGTTTAAAAAATGCATGATGTTTATTGGCAATGTCAAATTAATTAAATGTTTCTCATGCATTAGTGACAACAACACGAAATATTTAATTATTCTATTAGCTCTTATCTTAACAGGTATATGTACGTGTATGCAATTTCAGTTTATGTTGCACTTTATTGCACATTATTCATACGCGTACAGTTCATATTGTGCATTGGAGTAAAGAACTTTTCCTCTGCCTCTAGGAAATAAATGTGAAAACGAAAATCGCTTAACCTCCTCAGACACATTGTTACATATGTGTACACTTGTTATTAACTCATTGTTTATTAATGCATTAGGGGATTAGTGCATTGTTAGTTATGAGCAAGAAGGAAAGAAGATGGATAGCAAGAGTATTCTCACATGTCGCCTGGCGGGTGGGCGTTGTAGGCGTTTAAGTCATTTTCAAATTCTTTCACAAGTTTGTAAACGATATCTGCATGCTTGAGACCAGAAAAATATTTGCAACAGATATTACAAAGTTGGACGAACGGACAAATGGACGGATGAATCGACGGACATGCTTAGTTTCATTTCGAATTTGAAACTGTCCAAGAAGTTCTATACTTTATGGGCTTCTCGAAGTTTGATTCTCTGCGTTATAAAGGAATTGAAAAAAAAAAACATTGATGCACTAAAATACTGGGTAGGCGTGGCCAATTTCTTCCACTTTTCCACAGCCACTACAGTATTGTGCAGAGAGTTTACGTAAGGAGTAATGAGCGAAAAAACCCATTTTTCATTCGTTTTGAAAAACCGAGATGCTATAGCTTAGGTGGGACTGTAGACGTGTCCTTCCACCGATCTCTTTTTTCCATAAAATTTTTTTTATTTTGAATTTCATACGATTTTTCAAATGTCACCATACAATTATTACCCAATAACGACTGAAGCGATACATTACCGATGCGTTTGCTGCCCGTTTGCTAATGGGGTGCCGGAAAAGCCGACCACTAAATACCTTAAACCACACCGTTTAGTACAATTCGTTATTTAGTTTGTGATAAAATACCAAAAATTATACTTTGTCTCTATCTGAAGGAATATTTTGGACAAGAATCTTTATAAAGGACGGGATACAAAAAGTAGACCTATATGATCCAAATTATTTATAAAACCTTTATAATTCCATAGCCGAATTGATAATCAACTCTAAAATCTTCATCCCAAACATTCAGCTTGCTGGTAGGAGCTTTGAAGACTTCGGAACAACCTTCAGTCCCATATCTGTTCAAACCTGTACTAACATATTTTCGTTTGATTCTTAAGTGAACATATGCTCTTTCCAAAGACATCACTTAGCGTATTAGGGGAGCTAGAAATCAACGGACAAGATATTTAACTGTAACTTTCCAAAAGGAACTTCTGTAACACAGGTGGTCTTATCGTAGTGGGTGAGAAACGACCCGAAATTTTCAAGGAAATCATTTTGAATGGGTAATGAGTGTTTTTCGCATATATTCTAGAAGGTTCAAAGGATCCCTTAAATCCCCCTTTCTGAAAAATATGTGTAATGGGGATCCACAACGTCCTTCTTAATCTATGTTAAAAGCGGTGCGAAGCAGAGTTAATCTGGCCAATGGTTCCAACTCTGAATAAAGCCATGTACGTAGGGAGGAAACACTGCGCGTATATAGTAAATAGGGCCTACCACCATAGACTGCGAACCTAGAAGATTACAACAATTGTTCTTTATCTTTTAAAAGTTCAAAGTAAGAAGAGGTTACAACAATAAAATTGAGAAAATGATTGAAACCGATATGTAATGTGAGCGTTTGCAGACAAACTGTACCCTACACCCTACAGAGTTACTATTGTTTTATAAATATTCTTCTCTATCATAAAATATATTATTGTTTGCATAGTTTGAAAATAATGTGAGATGCGAATGGGTTTCAAACCCGCGCCCCAAGTTGAAGGCATTACGTGTTTGCTTACTATTTGCTAATGTGATAATATTTCAGGTACCTTTAGCGAACTCTCTGTATGCACTTGTAAGGATAAAATTCTTGTTTCTTTTCGTTTCTTTTACTTGAAAATCTCAGTCCAAGCACCATTAAGAACAAGCGAGATCCTACTCTACGGAAGCTTGTTACTGCATGGGAGGGGGTCTATTCTCAGCCAAAGTCAACAGCGCACCGATTAAAAGTGCAAGGGGCAAGCATAAGCGATAAGTAATGTAAAAAACGCTTTACATTGCACTGATTGACTGAAAAGTTCGAGATAAGAAAGATTTGCATAGCATCGATGCCGTATTTGTTCACAAAGGAATCAAAAATAGTGCCGTGAGGACAAGTGATTGATGATGTTTTTCATCAATCCATGATTATGGATGAAATATTGGTCCTCAGATGAAGGAATGAATAGAATTTATTTATTCATTAGGAGCCGGGAGGACATTGTTTCACTCATTCCTTTTTATCAGGAGACCTGCAAACACAACAAACGCTGCACGATGAGTGACACATAATATCTAGTCCTCATAATAGGGTGAAGTTTAATGCCTTTAAAACACAAAGTTGCTTTCTAACGTATACGGGCAATGACGACGAATCCTTTTCTCTTTTGCTGATGGCAATGTAGAAGAATCGGCTATCATTAATGCTCTCGGCATGAGAAAGCGAAATGGTGTTCGTTGGACAAAATGTATATATTCGGAGTGCCGAACGATGCAGTCAAGGCGTTAGGCATTATAAAGTGGTGCAAAAAATACTTCTGTATTAGTGTAGCCGACATCCGTACCATCACACACACGTAAATAGTATTCGCTGCTTCCAACCTTTTCTACCTACAAACCCTCCTAACCATCATCGTGTCTGCGCGTATAGAGGACATCCTCTGAATGGCTATGGCAATGTCCATGCGATAATTTTTATTGATTGTCTTCACAAAGCAAAACAACAAAACCATCACAAGTATTATGCGAAGTTATCGCAGTAGCTGACTGATGAAAGCAAAAAAAAAAAGCATCCACATTTTGGCCAAAATAAAAGCCATTTCTTCATGCATCTCATCTGCCAGATTGAATCTCTCACAGATTATCTTCTCTTTTTAAAATGAATAAAATGATTTACCTGCCAGCAGGAGAGGAGGATAACGGCTATTCTGTAAAGATTAGCAATTCTCACACATGCACACACAGTAATCGATTTGTTAAGATATACTTTTTATGTTTTTTTTGTCGGATCGAGTAACTGAGCAACTAACCGCCTGTAAATATTGCGTATTATTTGATTACAGGACAGAACGAAAGCATTCCTGACGTGAAATAAAACAATGATGTAATTCGTGAAATATCTTGTAATAAAATAAAGTTAGCCACGTAGATCATTACTCAAATGTGTATCTGTCAGCGTAAGTTAGTCAAAAAAAAACAAAAGAACATGATGGATGGCTCCGTAGACGTAAATTAGCAGCAAGGAAATGGAAAAACCTCAAAATAAGTTTGATTTGCAAGGCAAGATTTTTGATGTAGTAACAAACTTAGCTAATCAGTTCTCACATTTGTTTCTTCTCAGTATTTAGTTTGGAAAAAAGTACTTTTTTTTTTAAATATATTATGGAATAAATATGAATAGTTTCCAATCAATAACAAAAAAAAAAACACTATAACTCAATTCTTTTTTTACACGATTTTTTTTACACGAATTTGATTTAACACGAGTTTAAAAGAAAAAAATTCTTTTTTTACACGAATTAGTTTGGTTTAACACGATTTTATATTTATGAATTTCAGATATAATTCCCTTTTTCCAGAGTAGAAATTATTTTTTATAAAATATTTAATGAAGCAAAATGTGTAAGCATGAAATACATTTTTTTTTACACGTATTTTTTGGGAACGTATCTATCGTGTAAAAAGGGAATTAGATGTAGTATGACAAGGTCTACCATTAAATATCTTATATCAATTTGCTTAATAAGATTATTCATATAACAAGTTTTCAAAATAAGGGCTATATGAGAAGTGATCGTGAAAGTGATCCAACCCGAGCCTCAATAACGTTCGTCGTTGGGCCAAATCATGTCGATGTATCAAATTTCATCAAAACATCTGCGACGAAGCTTGAACAGAAAAACAAATGTTGCGACTGCGTAATATTCGAAATTGGACATGGCTGAGACCCATCGGTGAAATTGTATACACACCAAGAACCCAAGGGAATACTTTTGGGCTTTAGTTAATAGTACAGCCATAAGCAATAATGTTATGCGAAAATGTGTTCATCTATATCCAGTAATGGATAGGTGGTAAAATAAGAAGAAGACAAATAAATGGCAGTTTGTTACGGTGTAATGTGATCATGCTCTGCCTTAAAGTCTTACAGTAAATGGATTCCGTTATTGAACTGATGATGAATTGATGCTAAGCATATTGACGACGGGGTTGCAGCATGAATTGCTAGATATTCAGTGATTGGTCTGATACTGAAAGGTCTCTATTTATTGCTTTTCGGTGCTGCTCAGATGCGTTCGCCCCTATGCGTTATGTAATTACTGATGGCATCATTTTTTTGCTTGAAAAATGCTATCGTATAAATTATGTTATAGTTATATAGTAGGATTATTACGCCTACATGTGATTTGTTATTACGCATAGGCCATTTTCTAATGGTAGTAAACATAAAACAAAAAAAAACAAAAAAAATTCGGTTTAAGCCGTAAATGATTTATTGCTTGTTGTTGTTGGTGTTTTTTAAAAATCGTTAATTTTGAAAATTATGAAAGAGACGAAGAGCAAAGCAACTATATTAGATTTGTTATTGAGTTTGTAACACATGGATATATAAATCGAAAGCATTCTATTTATCAGACTTGCTCTTACTCGCATATGCGAGTGAACTTGAAACATACGTTCGTTATAGAAAGAAACCGGTAACTGAGAGAATGCGTAGAAAATCAAGTGATCGAAAAATAAAGACTATGTGTATCCCAGAACTGCTTGACACGCCTACATTTAACGAAATATTTTCTAAACTTTCTATGTATAGAGTTTATGTGGATGGGCATCAATGTGTCGCTTTAAAGCGAATATAGTTTTTTTTCTTATCGGTTTTAAAAATATATATGTATTTTTTTTTTTTTTTTAAGAGCAACAAATAGTAATCAAGCATTATAAGTGATGGATATTGAAAGACATGATCTAAAGCTATATATATAGTCACTCACTTGTTTTGTACTTTAATGATTTTTTTCAAGTTTGTTTCTTTCCACTCATTAAATAGAAACCAATGTAAAATGAAAAAAAAATAAAATAAAATTAACTGTTTTTTTTTGTCACTCAAAATATTTCGTCCCTGAAGAGGTTAAGTGTATGGCTTACTTCATTAAGAGCTAAGAGATAACTGGTATTTCAACACTTAAGTTTGTTCTTTGTTTAAAATGTTTTGCAAAATTTTCGAAACATTTGCAGCTTTTCTTAGTGGGTAGAATTCAATGTTTATGTAAGCAAAGGTTCACTATAAATATGTAATTGCATATGTATTGCATCGTAACAGGTTAAGAAACTAATTTCTTTCTGTGCGGCAAGTTGCGGAGGTCGGAGTATCACCTCAACAATTGGTTTTTAAGTGCGAACGTATTACTATTTGATAGAATCGGCACAATTTCGCATCGGTCTGTTAGATGGACTTGGTACATATTGAGTGAGCGGGAAAAAATTCGTGGCGTTTTATCCTACACCACTTGTGCTACAGTAACACTCCGACAGACTCATCTCTTATTATGCTCATCGATTTAGAATCATTTTCTGAATTGATCTCAGCTTCTCTGTCCGTCTGATGATTGTCCATGTATTTATGCTCTCAACTCACGGATCGCAAGTTTTTGAGTTATATTGATGATGTTTGGTACACTAATGTTCTTTGACACATCGACGAGCGCTATTGAAATTTTCGTCCACACCTTCACACATAACGCTTTACTTTCAAGAGTTTGTTATATGGAAATTTTTCGACAAAATTCGCTGAGGAGTAGTACTTTGACATTCTAAATTGTTGTTGTAAAAGCTTTGGATCGGCTTCGACAATTTTTTCAACCCTCTCGCATATAACTGTTCCTGTAATAAACCGGTCTTCCATTTATGAATCACCGCTAAAATGAAACGAAATCGAGCCATGATACGAGAATAATGTGCAAAAGAAATCGCAGTCCGTGATGGCTGAGCTTGTCCTAGCTATATAATAAAGGTAAGCTAGGTCTTTATGTTTGATGGCATTGCAAGGAGATCGTGCATCGTGAGTTGCTTTAATTGGGGCAAGCAATTGATTACGCGCTTTACTATCAAACAACTAAAGCAATTAAGTGGATCGCTTGGTGTAAAGCGTAAAAAAGGGATAAATTTCTATTGAGAGAGGGAGGAGTCGTTTACCATCACGCTAGTAAGAGATTGCAAAAATGTTTAATAATTTCACAAAAATACAAAAAGGATTGACTGAGAAGTTTCGATGCAATCATCATATAGCGCGGACTTCCGACAATCGGCCTACACTTTCTTTTCCTCTCTCCAAAGCTTTCTTAACCCTAAGGAACTATTCCTATATTTGATCTGTGAATATTGCACGCCTTACAATAATCGCAGAAGTTCTGCAAGTGATAGCAGTCGACCATTGGATACCTTACACCATTTCAATTAGTATAATTAATCACTCGCATCAAAAATTTCACATTATTTTCATGCGAAGGTGCACTTTTCATGCAAGCCCGCATTCCGAAGAATGTCCAAAACATCATTTGGCGTAATCCAATTTTAGCGAACTCAATTGAATTTGTGAGATTTTTATTATTTTTCAGTTTCGCTAAATAAAAAGAAAGATGGTCTCTTTCTTATAAGAGCTTGCTCTACATAGGTTGAAGTCTATATAATAAGCTAATGCGATCATAATGTGTGTTCTCTGGCGTTAATTTTTTTGTTCAATCACTACCATGGACCAATTTTGATCATAAAACCTTTAACCAATTTAAACCTTTTTCCGAGGGACTCTCTATGGAGTACGGTCCAAGAAATAGACCTATACGGTGCAAATCTGATCCGTTTAATTTTTATGTCAAATTGCTGTCATGAACAGATTTTCATGTCCTTTTGACATATAAGGATTTAAGTGTCCTGATGAGAATCATTGTCAAAATTGTGCAACTTTCTATTCCTACATCGACTATATGTCGATATCGGATTTGATATTAATTTTTGAATTCCGAATATTTATTTTTCTCTTTCATTGCGACCACTTTTTTGGCGCTTGTTTGTAAATCAATTAAAACACTAGTTGTGGGTTGAAGGAAAACAAAAAGAAAGACGCATTCAAAGGGAGTGTAAAGCCATCGATTAGGAAATTTGCGGTTGCATTTTTCTTTATTCGATTATTTCTCGAAAATTTGAAATCATCAAGTAAATCGTTAATTATTAAAATAAAAATATTTTGCTTTTTTTACAGCCTTTTTCGCGTTTTACGTAATGCGATCGCTTGTGTAAGGACACTACGCTTATCATTGGCCATTTATTAGGTTTTTCGGAAAGTTATTTAAATTTTTTTCCCAACAGTGAATTTAATTGCATTTTTTCACAGCCAAGTTGACATTGCAGCCACACATTTTCATGGCATATTTTAAGAGCTCGGCTTGTTATTCAAAAGGTTTCTTTGATCCTGCGAAAGTAAGAAAATCCAGGATATTTAGTTTTTATTTATCGATAAAGTAAACATGCATCGCAAAAAGAAATTGCTGAATACATCTGAAGAAGATTGAATGACAGGAGGCAAGTGCCAAGACTGGTTTATAAACTCGCTTTCATTCCGAAAATCTTGATATGGAAGATACCAAGTAACAAGTTCTAAGCTAAGATTAATTGATGCAAGTCGACGAATCACCATTCATAAGATCGCTGAGAGATTACATTTATCGAATTCGACCGTTCATAATAATATGTTTATCCACTGCAAAAAAAAATCGTCTTCCATTTTGATCAAAAAAAAAAAAAAAAAAAAAAAACAAAAACAAAAAACAAACAAAATGACGTTCGGAACAACCCAACACATCACAATGTATATTTTAAGTATCAGCCTTCCTTTTCCCGTGTTTGTGTTCAAAAAAGCTTCGACAGTGGGCAACGTCCGAACAGATCGACTTTAGCGGATCGATCTGAAATTTGATGTTAATCGTGCATATCTGTACTGTACGATGAAAGGAGAAATGATTTCAGATAACTAATACCCATAATGTTAAGCTGATCAAGAACATTTAGCATCCAAGCTATGTAAGTCCGTGCATTAATTATTATAGACTACACTGTAATAACATTAGAGGCACTAGGAATCTGCTGCACTTATGTGCAAAAAGTGAATGAAAAGTGGTCGCAAGTATTATATGGCAAAAGCTGAACATCTGAACATCATAGACGCATCTAAGCAATTCATCCATGGGTCCATATAGGTGCAATTCTATTTACTATTACTTCGAGAGTATAGAGAGAGGTAGAAAAGATTTCACGCCAGTTAAAGGCAATTCTGAAAGGCATATACTGTCGAAAAGCGGCATCGCCACCACCACCACCACCACCAAGTTATAAAATATTACCTAAAATGTAAATACCGAAGTTTATAACCTCACTTTCGCTTGCGAAAATATACTCAATCGTAGCGTACTCCTTGTAGCGGTTCCAGATCCAGTAATACTAATACAAATTTGTCTGCCTGCCTTATAAGCGTTTCATTTAAAGCAATGAACCAATTAATTTAATTTGTTTATTTTTGCGTTTCTATCAATTAATTTTTTCATGGCTTTATATGTTCTTGACGAATAAAACGCTAATAGTAAGCAAGTGCGAGCAGTAAAATTGTATATAAATTTTATTTTTCGAAAATATTGTTCTCTTATATGCGTACAAATATATAGATATATGAATACTGAAGCATTAACGTCATCCAGATAGAACGATTCGATTTGCACTGACGTGAATGCTGCAGCATTCAGTTTTATATACTCGCGGCTGTTAAAATGTGATATTCTGACCTCTCGGAAAAAATCTGTCTAATCAAAATTTGGATAACACAATTAGTTTAAAAATAAATCGTGTTTCTATATTTGCACCTCATTGAATTTTTTACTGCCCGCGAACGTATATTTCTGGAGTATTTTTAAAACGCTCGGATATAAAAAAAACAAAAAAACAACAAAAAAAAACGATACGAGATTAAAAAAGAAAAAAATAGAGAGAGAGAGAGAGAGAGAGAGAGAGACAGAGAGACAGAGAGAGAGAGCGAAAGAAAGAGAGTGAAAGAGAGAAAGAGGTGAAGTTATGGTCGATTGTTGGATACTCAGTTTTTGCGGTCCATGCTGTCCAGTTACACTACACTTCTCTCTATTTCTGACTACAAATGAGGGGGAGAAAGCGACGAGCTTTCCTCGGAATAGTATCAATATTTTTCCATTACGAATTGCGAATATTTACACAATGTAAGTAATTTCCCATTGCCGTCCTAATTACACTACGTGAACTACTGTGAACTGTTATATAGTAAGCGTGTGAGGTAATGGGAGAACCTCGCCGAATTAAACATCATTCGAGTTCAAAGACTTAGTTTTCTATTCAAACGATACGCACACTTGGATCCGCCAAGAGTGAGATTGAAATCAAAAGTTTTACGAATGCATTCCATTTTCGAGTAAGAGCAAGTGACAACATTACGTTTAGTGGAGTATGCAGCTTTCATAACTGTAACAGGGGGGGTCGGGTGTGCGTTTGTGTGTAATTGAACACTGAAACCGGCGGATAGCTTTGTTAAATGTTAGTCCCGATGTACTTGTAACTTGTAAGGCTTTTTACAGGGTTTTGATGTTTATAACCAAGCCCGATATCTGGATATATAATGGCTCAATTTTTTTGACCAAAAATCGTAGAAATTCTAAAATGATGATATAATAGCTTGTGCAAAAAAAAAAAAAAACCAAAAAATTATTATTACTTAAAGTTCATTTAAAATATAAGTAAATTGTGTTTGAATTTTGATGACTGACAGACGCCACAAACTTTCTCCTTAACTATGACTATGATAAATTTTAGTTAATTTCCATTCCCGTTTACATCATTTTAATCGGATCGAAATACTGGAAATTTAGAAATAAATAGATGGACGAATAGACGGACAATCTAAATCATACAGAATTCATGTATGAAATTGTTTTAAAGAGCGTCTCGGGACGCGTCTTACATTTAATATAACAAATTAATGGAGAAACCTCATATGCTCTTTGTTATATCGAGATTATGGATATAAATATATCAAAATATAGCAAAATACATGTAATACGTTTAAACGAATGGCTGTGTATTGTTAAATACAAGTAAAGCTAAAGCAAAACTTCTACTAACCTAAGCGACAACAAACAAATCATTATTGAGCTTTTGACTTGATTTGTAATATCTAGAAAAATAAAAATAAAAAAAAAACTCTTCACAACAACTCGATAATCACATTGAAAAAATGGAATCGACTTCATTCATAAGTAAATTTTGAAAATGAAAAAAACAAATACACAAAGTATTTTTATGTTACAATGTTAAAGAATAAATAATTTATGCTTAGTGCTGACATATTGGTATGTTAGACGATGGATGAATGGAGGTGCGCGAAAACATTCTTGGCCGAGGTATTCTAAGTGTGTGTTTAAAATAATAATATATATATATATAAAGAAAAGAAAAAAAAAAAACAAAAACAAAAACAAAATAAACGCGCATAACTATGCCTATGTATATAAAGTAATGCTTGGGCATCGAACGAATATACGCAGCTGTATGCTGCTGCTGTATCCAGGCTCGTTGGATGGATGCTGGTTGCCTAAGCAATAAGCGAAATGAGAAAGTTATCTATATATACATATATATATATATATATATATATATATACATATATAATTTTCTCATTTCATATATATATATATATACATATATATGTATGTATGTGGGTTACTGAAAACGAACTTGTAATGCCCTCTGCTTAGGGTTGCTAATGATTATCAACTTTTCGTTGATTATATTATCGCTACTCTCTAAGGCTTTAAAATGCATGAAAAGGCAGAGTTGAGTAACAAAGTTTTCTTTTCCTATTTATTATCTTAAACAAAGCAATGCAACCGCAGTTAAAATGTTTTGTTTCTTTTTTTTTTTTTTCTTTTTTTTAAATAACTTTAACTATATATATATATATATGATAGATATGTATATATGAGTTCAATGACAATACGATGTGGTAACGACGTTTCCAGACGCAAGGACACTTTGCTTGGTCAGTTTGAAAAGTTCGTAATCGGGACAGTAGATCAAAAGGTGAGTAAGGCAGAGTAAAAGGTGAATAAAGTGGCATTTAATTATTGTTCGTGTTGCAGGAGAAACGCAAAAAGAATGTTGCCAAGTTTAAGAGAATCTATTGTAAATGGTCCTTTCATTGTTTCCTTTTTTTATTTTATTATTTTTTTTTTTGAAAACAAAAGGATTTCGAAATTTTACGATTATTAAATTTCAAGACTTGGAGATATTGATGTTTTGCAGAATAAATGATTTTTAGATTTGTCTCACGAATGAAAATATTTTTCTCACAACTATTTTATCGCGCAATTTAATGATTACTCATTACGATAACATATATATATATATATATATATATATATAAGTATTGTTGTACTCAACAAGTAAGACCAATTGTCTGTTTATCTATTTATTATATTCCCAATCTATTTCGTCGCCTTCAAGGTAAATACCCCCAGCCATTGTACACTTATCGCAAAGTTGTTTTTTTTTTCGCAATTCTCGAAGCACTTGTTATTTAATCGAATTCCAGGATGGTCTTCAATGCTTATTACGACTCAGCTTGTGGCTTCTCCATCGAGTCAAAACGTTACCCTTGGAGTAGCCAGTACAGAAATCACATATGGTTGAATCAGATGCTTGTGGAATGATACGATTCGAATTTTTATTATATATATATAGAAATGTTCGTAACGTAGAATCATTTTAGATGACATGATGGTTCCGTCAATTAATTTAATTTGAAAATGAAAATTTTCAATGAGAAATATCGGTCGAATGCAATGATTTGCGAGTTGAGATATTCATGCAAATGTTTTATTATGTGATGGGCTCGACGAGTATTTTTGAACCAAGTTCTTGGTATTTTCTTTAAACGAGCAAGCAAATAGAATACACCCAATTCTCTTTTTACACGAATTCGATTTAACACGATTTGAAAAGAAAAAAAATTTCTTTTTTTATACGAATTATTTTGTTTTAACACGATTTGTAATATTCCAGGAATTTTCCTTTCCAAAGTAGAAGTTATTTTTTATAAAATATTTAATGAATTAAAATGCCCGGGTAAGCCCGAAAAAAATTAAGGGAACTTTTACAAGAGCTTTTTAATATTGTTTATACCTAATTTTTTTTTTACCCGAATTTTTTTACACGTATTTTTTGGGCACGTATTTTTCGTGTAAAGAACTAAGAAGCCGAATTTAAAAAAAAAAAAAAAAAAAAAAAAAAACAATTTTATTTTCTATATATTTTCACGGATGCTGATCTCTATATATAAATTAAATTTAATACATTTTATGTTGCGTATAGTTAAAGGCCCGCATAAAGTGTGTAATAAATTAATCAATGTTAATTAAAAAGCAAATGTCCAACGCCTATGTATTCATTAATTAATTATATTTTGTCTCTTTTTTTTTAATTTTTCTCCCAAAAAATTTAGGTTAATATATATATAATTGTGCAGAATATTTATTCTATGACATATAAATAATAATAAAATGCTTTGCTTATCAACATTCACTGAAATTTTCTTCTTGCATATATAAAATCTGTATATATATATATATATATATATATATATATATATACATATTTATTTATTTATTCATTGCCTATATATTTTGTAAGTAAATTTACAATGTATGAGGGATTTGGAGGTCGCCGGATAATCATTTGATCGATCATGTGTTCGCCTGTATTGGAAATTTTATCGCATTTGAGATTTGAACCGATCGCGACCATTGAGTTGAGTGGTTAATCGCGATCCTCCGCCTACACGGCTACTCATGCGAGTAATGCGGTTATACTAAAATATTATTGTAATTAATTTTGCTTGAAAAATAAATTCAAAGACTAAACAAAAGTGTTAAAGCAGTAGCGTCGTCTAGGGCTATCGGGTATTAATGAAAACTATACGGCATTTGAGCTTTGAACCCGCGATCATTCAGTTGTTAGTCGTGAGTTCAACGTTATTATATATATAGTATATATATATGTACGTATGTTGTGTACTGCTAATCGGAAAGTGAGAAAGTGTTAAGTCAAAATTTATGCACGGATTTCATTCATACATCTTCGGGTCATATGAACGCCATATACTTACTATACTTAGAGGCGATATTTTTTCGATTATTTATTATATGTGCCAAGTTTAAGTTTTTTTTTTTTTTTGTTATTTTTTTTTGCCTCAAATTTTGAGAC
>CCAG010006650.1:0-22170 GCA_001077435.1 Glossina morsitans morsitans | reverse complement strand
AGCGGCTTCATTCAATCCGTACTCTCTCATGTGTCCCTGGCTGTATATAATTTCTTTTTTACCCAAACACAAATACGATAAATAACTTTGAACAGTTAGTTGTTCGGAAAATCTCTATGGAGAGGAGAGGTTCAGATTGCAATTCTTTTGGGAAATCATGCAAAATCAATCAGCCAATCTTAACTATTTCACATTCACATGCACTTAATTGAAAATAACTGCATTAAATTGTTTTTATAATCGCTTTGCAATCATCTCAAGTTCGATTAGATTGGCTTTGCAATAAAATTATAAAAAAAAAAAAAACAAAAAAAGGAAAAAAATATCGTCTAAATTACCTCATTGAAATGCTATTAAAATACTTGAATGCAACAAAGCATTGTACAGCGCATACGCCACTCAAATAGACATCCATGCAATTGGTGGCCGATTGCTTGCCAGGCAGCACTGCCTAGCTGACTGTTTGTTGCCATTATAACTCTGTGTAACTTTATAGTTTTTATTGGTGTCTAAAAAAAAAAAAAAAAAAAAAAAAACGTACATGTACACATATATATAACAACTACAACAACTATAAAAACTATCGTTTTTTTTATATCTTTAAGCAGGAGTAACAAAAAAAAAAAAAACTAAATAAATAAACGCTCGTCTCATTGTGCCAACAGTTCATCAACAGACCAACTAAATATCACAAGTGTGTGTGTGTGTGTCATTCAACCAGTCGTTATAAACTACAATGTGCTAAAAGAATTTAATGCAACCGTTCCTACATATATATATATATATATATATATGTTTGTACATCTATCTATCTATCATCTTTTGTTAATAGGTTGATTTAAGTGATTCTTATAAAAAAAAAAAAAAACTGTTCGTTAAAAATTTCTTTCAAATGTTTTTTAACAATAATAAATAATAATAATAATTAAAAGTAAATCCATTTAATTATAAATTAATTATTTCAATTAGAAGTTTAAAAAGATTTTATTGATTATATCTAATGCATGCAGCTGATTGTCTCGACCTCTGGGAGCATTACGGTTTTTATAAGAAGACCTATAGAACGTTTCGCAAAACGATTCGTTGTTTTTCTTAGTCGCTACTTAGGCAACAATGTGTTCCACTGAAACGAACTATAGATTGCAGCGAAATTTTGAGTTAAGCTGGAAGTCTCATAAAAGAAATTCTCCACTTAACAGTTAGAAACAAGATATTAGCAAATCATTTGACCTAGAAGATCTATTATAAGTGCCTATGCCTCTAGCCCTCTAGTTTTAGAATTTTCATGAATTCCGCCACCTTCTTCGGATCGGAGCACCGTACCGTGTTCGGCGTAGTATAACATTTAGTGTCTGATTCTGCAGATGGCTTCACATTCACATGGAATAAGATAAGACGTTTCACTCGTTCCTTGGCAGAATCTGCATGAATCGGTTTTGTATATAATACCCATGTTTTTCAGATGGTACCTGGGTGAATTATGACCCGTATAGAAACCGGTGACTGAACGTAGGGCGATTCTTCCCAGTTCCAGCAGTACGTGTGCTCTACCGGAAGATTTTACGAATTTTTTTGCCTGCCTTTGTCCTGCACATTACTTCCAATGGCAAGCTGCTCTATCCTATGCCCATGGCCACACCATGAAGAACTTATAAAGCCATCTCCGAAGCTTTAAGCTAAGTTTAACTTTCTCAGTTCATTTCTTTTTATTTTGAAAAAGAGCTCAACATCACTCCGTCCTCTGAATATCGTTCATTCAATTTGATATATCATGCGCCAGCATGCAAGCTTGGCATGGCCATATCAGAGAATGTCTTAGATTAATAGTAAGTGAGGGACAGTCAGTGCTCTCGCAGATGTCATTAATCGTCAAACTTAAAGCTATAAAGGTGTTTGCTTTTTTTCATCCCCACCCACCTTAATGTTAACATATCGTAAGGCACTTTAACACCTAAACTCTAACGCATATGTTATCCATTATCCATTGTCGCCAATAGAAACATTTGTTTTTTTCCGCTGATATATTTTTGACAAATTACAAGCTCGTCTATCCGTTGCTTTAAATAAAAGTGATTGATGTTTATTGCTGTAGTGCATGCCAAAATGTAAAAAAAAATCAAATAAGTCATAAGCAATATAACCGCAACCTCAAAGACATTAACGATTCCATACACTGAATATTGAAATCTGTCTATTAGCTCGCGAATGTCTGCCTTTGTTATTATTGTGATCGAAGACGTGTAACAATTAATCATCATAAGAATGGCTCGCCGTTCTCGAAAAGCCGTTCATTTTTAAGGCGAAATGTGTGCAGTCTCTAGCTTTGTTCGAGTGTTGCCATCAACCCAATCAAGTTCAGGATGATGAGCATTCCAGCAATCGAGCATTGTAGACAGACGGATGGATACATAAATTCATTTGCAATCTTAAAAATCAGTTAAAAAAGACCTACACACAAGAGGTCTATATATACAGTGTGTCGTGCTGATGCAGTACTTACCACACCTTATAATATTGCTTTTGTAGGAGTGCCATCATAGATTACGTGTTTACTCCAACTCACTAAGGAGGCATCGGTTTTTCGGTTGAGATATATTGCAATGCATGTAGTTCTGACTTGGGCAAGTCAGCGACTACTTTGCTTGTCGACTGAAGACTGAATTAAGTGAAATATATATATATATATATATATATATATACACATTTACTGGTGTGTGGAGCAGGATCCTTTGGAAAAATAGAGAGCACACGGATACGTTCTATTTGAGACCAACACTAACGACCTACAGCCCTCGGCCACGATTATAAAAGATATGTCATCTTACGAAAAGAATTTCATTAAGAGAACACTGTTGGAAAATTATGATATCGAGTCATCGAACAAAATTTTTATACTCTACTGGAAGAAATACGAAAGGATTTGATCATAGGCATGGATCACACATCTCGCTGCAGAGATTTGAGATAAAGTGAATTTCATTGGAATAAAATGACAATTTGCGATAAAGTGAAAGATTGAATGCATTTGTAACTACTACTGCAGTGGACCATCATTGGGAATTTGCGTATTATGTTGAGAACTTTGTGTCTACTTTTCATGGCTCGGATGAACTTTCGCACTCCTATCCAATTGGAATAGTTTTCGCGGTGCAAAAAACATTTCAGTTCAACCATTCATGGATTTTTCATTACTATTGCTATTAATATTTATTTACCTCAAAGAAATGAATGCTTGGAATGAAACCGGATGAGTACTTGCAGCTAAGGCTATCAATATATTTATGATTAATAATAAAATTTTTTTTTTGTTATTTGTATTTTTTATAAGTCTCTTAACAAAGCTTTGAATTTGCTTTCACAGTAAAATATATGGTATTTATGTGTCCGTGATTGCGTGTCTATTAAACGGAAGCTTTGAAAGATTCATCAGCTCTTAACATTTTTAATAGTTTTAACTCAAACTGAAATCTTGTAATAAATACTAAAGTGAATGTCTGATGATCTGTTACTCATTCCGTGATGTAAATAAAAATAAAAATAACGCGATGCATACGTTATTGAACTTTTCGATCATAAGATGTCCAGTCGCTGTTAGTCCTCTTCTTCTTTTTCTTTTTAATTTAATACTCGTAACTTTTCAATTTTTTATTGTAGACGATATTCTTTAAACAGAGCCATCATCGAATGCACTATTCGTTTAATTAGATAATGAACAAAAGATAATAAATCAATAAATAAGTAAATAAAAATATTAATATATGCAATATAATGTAATATATATAAATATACATATATACATATGCATATATACATATAAATATATATATATGTGTGTGTGTATCCATTTATTTTGCTTTATAGAATTCAAAAGATATTATATCTCCCGAGAAGCAGGAGGCAATTTTATGCTAACGTGTCCTAGTTTTTTGCATTTCGCATTTAAAGCATTCACAAGAAATAAGATGAATTTCAAAAAGTGCTCTGCCAAGCAGTTTTTCGGCGTAAGAAGCTTCAGAGACTAGATATGAATAGCAACAACAAAAAGAAGAAAAAACAAAAAACAAGTGAACAAATTGTAATCAGATGTGACCGAATCCTTTATACACCCACTCCATTAATTTCTATCATAGAAAAGGCTAAAGAAAAAAATAAATTCGATGGGCGTGGCCAATTTAATTCCATTTTTTTCTAAAACGTACATACAAACTTTAATTGTTGCAAACGAATGAAACATATTCTTACAAATATTGCACCAATAGGCAAACGGACAGATGGACACATTTAGATGCATTCCGAAATTGATGCTAATCAAGAATTTAAAGGATTTCGAGCATTACAAAGATTTTGATAAAAAAAAGTTAAATTTTAATGCACGATGTGGTGGGGCGTAGTTCAATTTTTTCCCATTTTTATAGAATGTACAGAGAAATTCTGTTTTTGTGTTTGTGACCAACAAGCAAAAAAACATAGAAAGCAGAGATAATCTCAGTTTATGTTGCAATGTAGTTACACCCTTTCGCCGATTTTTTAATACCAACTGCATGCAACAACCTCCAATATGTCTTTACGGCCAGGAGGAGGAAGTTTATCATAAATATTACACGATGAGAAACATACTTAAATCGATTCAGAATTTAAGACTGATCGAGAATATATATATATAAATATATATGTATATAAATATATTTATGTATATAAATATATTTATGTATATAAATATATATACTAATGTTTCCTTCTGTTGTGTTGAAAACGTTTTGACAAACTGAGCATACCTTCCATGCTAAGGCGGTGGGTATAAAAGCAGAAACATATTCGAGGACAACGGATATGTATGACACTCATACACTGAGATGCTGCTTATGATTTCCAAAGGAATTTGTATTGTTCGTTGTTGGCACTCTCTAGCACTCAACCTAGTTTTATGATTAGTAATGACATAATTAGACCTTTTCTTCTGTCAGTTTTTATTTTTTTTTTGATATTATTTATAATTTTTAAGTAACACTCAAAGCACTAAGCTAGTAAAAGCTAAGCTAGAAGCCTGTGTTCGTTCACAATTTCGATTACATTCACTTTATTTGGCAAAAGACATACAGCCTAGTGGATAGTTGTGTATAGTTAGTAGTCAAAGTATTATACCGTTATTTGTTTGGAGAGAAGACAAGAAAACGCAAAAGTTTGCTTGTTCTTTTTACTTATGTTTAATTCTATTGTAAAAGTTTTGTTTTGTTTTTTTTTTTTTTTTTGTATATCCCCCTTTTTGGTTTATCACGTTCGTTAAAATCATGGTGTCGCGCGCGTCCGTTTAGGTTTTCTTTCTTTTTTGTTTCCAATCAAAACGGGCCAAAAAAAAAAATAATATATAAAATTGTGCTTAAAAGGAAATCAAAGAAAAAATTAAAGTGTTTGTAGACGCTTTTACTGACCGAACATTGACCGCTTTCCAACGGGCAATTCTTTCTTGTTCTTGCCAATCTGATTGCTGCTGCTGCTGCTGCTGTTGCTGTTGCTGCTGTTGCTGTCTTCTTGCACAAGTGGAAAATCATTGACACAATTGCCAAATCGTGATTGTAAACTTAACAGAATTGTAATTTTCTTCTTTTGATTTAAATGGCAATTTTTGTTTTTGCTTTTTTTTTTGTTCGTAAAACAAGGAGAAAAAATGAGTAAATAAATTAAAAAAATAACATAAGAAAAAAAAAAAGAAAACATCATGAAAGCAAAGGACGTAAACGCAGCGCAATTACCGGCTAATCCGCTTTGGTGCTATGTACTATGGCGGTTAATTTAGAAAAATAAATAAAAAAAATTAACTAAAGAGATTTTACGTTCTTTGATAAACTTTTTTCCTTTTTTTTTTTTTTAATAAAATCCGGAAATTCTGCGAAATGAAATAATTTCATATTAATTAAATGCAATTTTAATTTCCTTTAACTATGCAAGAGATGCGGTATAGATGTATAAAACAATAATAAAGATGTATTATACATAAATACAAAGGTAATAACCTTTGAAGTTATACTTGAGCACAAACTGAGGGCATGTTATATAAATAACGACATCATAACAAAATAAAAAATAATAATAATAATAATAATATTAATAATGGATATAAAACCGAAATGGCATAGAAATCATAGTCGCCTTGAATCGATTTTTTTTTTTTTTTTAATAATCACCCTGTGCTGGGGTGAAATGGAAAAAGGCGTCAACGAATTATGATATTTAGGTCGTCTATGCAGTCTACATAGCATAAGGTGAAGAATATCTCTGTAAAGCTTTTTTCATAGGTATGTTGCACTGTAGTGAGTCACCGAGCCAATGCTATTATTTGCCTATGGTCATACCCTTCACTTGTATTCTACGATTTTTTGATAGGAGAAATATGGTCAACAAAGAGTTCCGCTACAAATTTTCGTTGCAAACAAATGACTGAAGAATGATTGAATGGACGAATCGTGTCTGACAAGAAATCACAGGCATATGAGTTGTAGTATATTTTCAAATGATTGGACGAATTAATGGCTGATTTGCCAGCCCACGGCCGCGAATGGCAAGTACCTCGACAAAGCCAACAAACTGCTACCTTAGAGAGAGAGAGAGAGTTACTGAAGAGATAAACATTCTGTTTGATTGCACGAGAACGTACCACCCTTATGTAGTAGGGGGACCCAAAATGTTAACTTACTGTGCCCAAGTTTACTAAAATCTTAAAGCACTAGCATCTAAAGCTATCGGCTTTTATTGAAAATCCCAAACGCACTTGAGATTTGAACCCACAGCCATTGAGTTGTTCGTTGCCTAAGTTATTATTCCTGACATTTTGCCGACAAAAATCATTAAAAATTACAATGTGATGTTAAGGCTTACCTTTCACGATAGATAGATAGTAGTAGGGTGATTGATTCTCTTCATAAATTATTAAAAATTAAGTTGCTTTGTCTCATCAAGGGCTACTTTTCAAAAGCTTGTCCCATTCGATCCATATTTTTCATAACAAATATCATTATTTAGTGAATTTTTTTCGAGAAATGTTTCAAAATTCGGCATTTTTTTCATATAAAAACATTTTCGAAATACTCCGTTATAGGTGAAGTAATGGGAAAAATTCCAAATCCCGTTAGTGCAATGCATTTCCCCAAAATATTGAAAACATAACAAGGACAGATATACAGAATCGATTGTTTGATGTAATTCCGGGTGTTACGTGAAACAACATCTGATACCAGAAGAAAGGCATTAGGATATAAAAAATATCGAAATATCACGAGATTTAAAATATCGAATACTCGTTTCATTCACTCAATTACGCTGAAGCTTCAAAGCAATCGAAACTGCTGCCAATATTAACTACAACTACAACACTCTTTGCCTTTTCCTTATCGTTTCAAGTAGTTTTTCTTTGAAATTGTCGACCTTTTTCGTTTCGTGTAAATGGAAAGCAAAAGAAACCCAAATTTTTCTCTAAAGCGATAATAGTTGTAAACATTTTCTTTCTTTCTTCTTATAAATTACTTATCAGTCAGGTATGGCAATAAACGGTTTTCAAGCGATGGATAAATCTTTTCGATTCTTTTTTTTCTTCTTTTACTTTTTTATTACAAATAGAATGATAGCAATCGTATCTTTGGCTAAATGAAGTGAATAGGTAGGTATCCTATTAACTTTCGAGTAAATTAATTTTAATAAAAAAAAGAAAAAAAAATTTTAAATTTATTTTTACTACAAACGACTTAGTCAACCTTGTGTTTATTGCGGTAAGCATAGAACCTTTTGCAAAAATGTTCATCTCCACTTAGTTATCGTCTTGCTCTGTTGTGTAAAGCTCTACAAACAAATTATCCTCATTTTAAATGAACTTCAAATCATTATAGTATTCGTTCAAGTTAAGGTTTTTAAAAATTATGGATCATCTTCTTTAACGATATTTTCAATAGACAAGTTTACCTTACAGTCCTTGGGAGGATATAACTCTGATTAAATAAATGTTAATGAAATGAAAACGAATGCGGCTTTAATTAAATTGAAAAAATCTTTTATAATTTATTTAGGAATATATTTATATATCAGCAGGAAGGAATCATAAAACTTGAAATGAATGAATTTATCCTCGTTGAAAACAATCTTGAATTTCAAAGTAGGGACAACGTAAAAGATATATTGGTTGTTATAGCGAATCTTTACTATTCAGTACAACAAAGCTAAAGTTAGGCTCACAAAGCAATTGTTCCTGGGAGAACGTTATTCTCCAATTCGCTTATAATACTAATGGTAGTAGGTTTTTATTGAGTTAATTTCCCTTGCTGGCGTATTCAGTGGCTTTCATTTTTTTCACCGACAAGTTAAACTTTTGATTAGACTCGGTTAGACCATATATATAATATGAGGATTTTTGCATTATATTCGCCTTATTATGTACATGAATGTGATGGTAGGGGTTGCTGAGCATATCTAAGTTAATACTAGATGTCTGTCTGATTTTATACGCTTTGAAAAAACGACGTACAGCCAACAAATGAATGCACGGACGGAAGGAAGGACAAAAAAAGGTTGGTGAAAAATGAAATTTCTATAAGGCATTTCATGCTGTTACAAACGACTTGTCCAATCTACTATACTTTGATCATGTGATGCTGATAAGTATAGCAATGTAATTAATTACAAACTAGGATACGAGTATTCATATACATGTAGATGTTCTTATGTATGAAATAGAAGGAAAGATAAAGCTTTCCGCTTCTTAATTGCTTTATTTAGCACGTAGAGAACTAGGAACTATGGAAGGTAAATAAGGAAAAGATAAAGGCGGCAAAAAGAAGGTGAGAAATACAAAGAAAGTAAGATGTAGTGCAGATCAATTAAGGTGAAAGGCAACTATCGAACTGCTTTAGAAATAAAGGCACTCCTTTCTAAAGTAATTTTTTTTTTTTCGTTTTGTTTTTGTTTTACTGCAAAACTCTAATGTGTTTGATAACTTGATTAAAGAATAAAAAAAGCAAAAAAACGAAAATTCGCTTTAGGACAAATGTTGTTTATTCTCCCTTTAACGAAAGTAGTGATTAACTAATTGAAAAATATTGAATGTTCAGTAAGCCCATATATATTTATTTCACTTACAAATCCTAATTAGATTCTTACTAAAGTTTATGGTTATGTACGTATACTGCAATATATATATTATCCGACCAAGCTCTTGCAATATTCCGATGCGGTAATAAATAAATGGGAATTACCCTAAATTAATAGGCAATCGTAGCCGGCAGAAGTGGACGGATGGTCAAACAACGCGGACAAAATACCGGAACTCAAATTTCTGTGCTGGTGAAGGAAAATTAATTGGATATTTTTCCGAATCCAAAAAAATGTTGTTCCAAACTATTTCTGAAGCGTTTTCGGCGCTTTGCAGACTTAACAATAAATTTGCCGTTGCTGGAAACTAAGTGCCATATATATTATGTTCTTCTTCTTCTATTTTTCTGTGGTCATCATAATCGTATTGCAACCTTTATACGTCATGATCATGATGAACTATATATAACACGTGGCTATTATATTAATTTTAGAAGTAACATGGGAAATCTCCTACTCGTATAATGCGGTCGATAGTCGGAAATAGGGAAGAGATAGAAAGCTGGTGTGCGCCGAATCGATGTTATGTCTCTTGCTAGTGAGCATTCACTGTGGCTACGACCAAATTACTTAGAAATAAACTTAAATGTGGCAACAAAGAATAGTCTGACTTCGGAATAATTCTATTTGTATGATAGGTAAACGTAGTGCCGGATCAGGAATATGTGGTAGACGAGTCATAAGCTATCAACCTCTCTCCTCACCAAATTTTCCATTAATACATATGTGGCACGCTCCTTTGGAGAAGTTCTGATCGTTTGGATTTACTAAACTAATCCTTGAGCAGAATCGCTCTAATTATTGATGATTGTCGGACGACAGCAGATTTTGATGGACGCTGCATTTGCGATATCACTACAAATATTTCTGCCGCGGACTGTTAAGCTTCTCTTCGCTCACTTTAATTGGTCGGCGAGGGTTCGAGTTCATTTGCAGATAAAACTTCGATCTCAACTATGGACTTTTCTTTTAACATACATTGCTCTGAAAATGGTTTGGCGAATGATTGCACTTAAGTGTTACCTCAAGTCAGATACTACGTCTACATACTGATCTTACTCTGACCAACTCTGAAATATCATTCAAGCATACTGATCAAATTCGATCGCTACATAAAATATCTTGAACAGCGAAATGTAAAATGAATCATAATTTAGCCGTTACTTTAAAGAACACACGTATTAACGTCAAGACGGAATTAGTTTCTTTATCGACATAAATATATTTGGCGCAATTTTTTGAAAGATTCATTTATTTGCATGAAGCAACAATATCTTAGGTCTGAGTATAAGAGAAGAATTCGAAAACATAGCGTATGTCTGCTGGTTTTAAATGTCAGCTGTCATGTGATGTTCTCCCTGAGTTCTATCATATATGATGACATTAAGGGCGCCAACGCCGCGTCATAGCAAAAACATGTTATAAATACCAAATATTGAATGAACAATGGCAGCGTTGACAGCATTAAATATTTTTACCTGTTCGAATACATAAATTGAGCGAATCTGAGTTTATATTATATTATATTTACATGGATTAGATAGATATATGTTGATATGTGCATGTGCGTGTTTTTTTTTTTTTTTTTTGCTCAGTGAGCAGGAGGTAGAAAATCTTCAAAAGATACTGCCGATTCTTAGTAGCAGCAAATACGACTTCTACGTACTAAAAACTACCCCCCCCACAAACTTCTTCTACCACTCTCCCCCGCGGGACCACCGTTAGGTATTACTTCGCAGAGGCTGGTTGTCGTTAGCACGCTTCCGACGGCGGGACCTCAGTGGAATACACTATTGGCTTCCACCACCTCTGCTCTCCACCCGTTGTCTCTCCACCTGTCGTAGCTCCACGAGAGTATTGCTAGCGAACGCGTCTACGGCGTTCCAAGCTGCTGCACTATCGATCATTGGGCTCGTTAACTCGTAAGGTGGCGCTTGTGGCTGCCCGTTCTCAAACCTGCAGCAGTAGAACATTATGTGCTCTGCGTCTTCTTCAGTATCCGTGCATATCGGGCAGTTAGACGAACTATCGTACCCGAACCTGTGTAGATACGTCCGAAAGCAGCCATAGCCAGTCAGAAGCTGGGTGAGGTAATAGTTTACCTCTCCGTGGCGTCTTTCAACCCATACTCTTATGCTAGGGATAAGAACGAACGTCCAACACGCATGTGCGTGTATGTGTGTGTGTGTGTGTGTGTTTGTGTGTGTGTGTGTGATAAATTGAAAGTTACTTATGACATACAAAATTGAATACATCTTCCAATAAGTGGACATAAAAATAGCGAAATAAAAACTTAAAGTTGGCAAATCATTAATTATTAATACCAACATGTATACTCGCACACATTCTAGTAATATCTGATGTAAAATGTTTAAAATAGCATATCAAAAAAAAAAAAAAAACAGGCACCTTAAAAAATCAAGGTGGGTTTGGTTCAGCTTAGCAGTTTAAAGAAAAATGTCATTCCTCATAAAATTGATTACACCCTTTCGAACATGTGTCACAAATTAAAATGCACAACAGTAGCCGCCAGCACGCACGCACGCACGCACGCACGCTCGGTCGCCCGCTCGCCATGAGCAAGAAGAAATCATCAGACACAAAACATTTTCAAAAACTAGTTGTGCTTAGCTTAAGTCGAGCTCTCAGATACCCTGATTAATTATATTTATTTTGTAATATATTTGCGAAAATTTCATTTTCGTTTAGAGTTAATTCACATTTAAGATTAAGAGATTTTCGAAACTTACAACAATGAGCCTGTCTCTCTCTCGCTCTCGGCAATGATTCATCAGTTTCGCTTTACTTACCGGTCTTCATTTAAGAGGTCCGTGTTTGTTAGTAGACAGTCTTAGAAAACGCTTCAATCGCAATCCGTCCAGGCGTCCTTAATCATGCAATCACTTTACGACAATTTTTGACTCTTCCTTTCTGTGTTACGTATGCAATAATCAAGCGGATATATCATCCAATTATAGTTACAAAGCAATGCATTTTAACCGTTTATTATGAAAGTCGCCTAAGTTTACTTATTTTATAACTGAGGTATTTAAAGATTTTTGCTTCAGATTCTTCATCTTTTATATATAAAAATCGAATATCAAGTTATTAAAACTTGAGATGTGGTTAAAAGATTTGTCATATCATGGTTATACTGTTTGGTTCGTCGCTGTAAAATCGAATTGTGAAAACATTGACACAATGACATGACTCGACGTGAATATGAAGACCAATAAACTACGGTTTTTTGATGATCGAACAACGAACAAACGAGCTCTATGACTGAAGATGCTCTAAAGACGAACGACCAAACCCGGTTTTGGATGGTAGCTAAAAAATTGTCAATCGGTATTGTGTGAGATATCGATGTGCTTCAGTAAATTCATAAAGGATTCAGCACAGCATGAATTAAGAGTCGAATGCGTCTCACAAAAAGCCTTAAGAAATTTTCCACAAAAACCTAAAAAAAACTATCCAAAAACCGCTTACAATAACTGCAGAAAATTAATCTTGCGTTGAAGTGATCGTATGTTGAAAGAATAAATTTTTTTCTCAATATGAGGTTAGGAGATTTTCATAAAAAAACGGCTCTCATTTAAGTGATTAAAGTCTACTTTGTTTTCAATTTGTTTCTTTTTGTTTTTTTTTTTTCTTTTTCTTTTTTTATTGATTACAAAGTTAAAACATTCTTTAAGTGAAAAATTATATAAATTTTTAGTAGAATTGTGACACACCTGTGGCCACACGATATATGCAGAATATTAATGATCCCTGAAACCCCAGGTTGAATGTAATTTTTGATTTTTTTTTCTTTTTTGTTTTTCTTGTACAACAATTAATATAAAAAATATTTTCTTTGCTGAAACCTTTTGTTTTAAGTAAAGAAATTTTTTTTTGTTAAGTTTCTTAAAAAAAATGCCAAGTTTTTGCCAAGTTCTATCTTTTTACGTTCTCGTCTTTCAATCCAATTTAACAATTTAACAATCAAACAAGATAAAAAGAAAAAAAAATATTATTTAAAGTCATTGGCAGGTTTTCGATTTCGTTTTTTTTTTTTTTTTTTTTTTTTTTTGTTCCTCACCTCTTCTCTGCTGGTCAACATTTACTTGAGATTTGTGTAATATATATCTTCGGTTCTCTTGTTTGTTGGTTTTCATGTTTCATGTGTGGGTGGGTGTCTTGTATGCATAATAATGACCAGGAAAACAAAAATTCAACCATATAGTTAAAGGTAAGTATTGCCAGTACAAACTTCAAGTATTCATTTAGTCTTTTGTTTTCGTAGTGAGAGAGAGAGAGAGAGAGAGAGAAAGCGAGAGAGAGAGACAGAGAGGTTGGCTAAGAAGAAATTTCGTTTTCGCTAAACATCTATCTTCCAAATTTTTCTTTCTTTATCGCTCTAAAGTACATAATTACTATCCAATATACTCCCATGCCATACTCCAATTGCAAGAGCCCGAGAATATCGATATTTCCCTTTCAACCAACCAGATATTTTTTTTTTTTTTTCATTTTCAACGAAAACCACAAATTTTTAAAGAATCAAGCTTTGCAGTATATGTATGTACGTATGAATACTTTAACATATATTAAATATAAGTATGTATGTTTGCATGATTGACACAAAATTAATTACAAAACATTTTCTAAGCCATTGTGGTTCTCTTTTTTCCATCTTATCGTTTGCATGTAACCACAAAATTGTAATTGTTGCCAAATGTTATTATTAATAATTTCGATTTTCATTCATTCAAATGTCAAAATTTCGCACAAACTTTATACAAACATTATTGAAATAATATAATAAATCTTAATTAAAATTCTCCACAGGAAAATTGCATTTTGTCCAATAGGGAAATTGTGCATGAAAGTAAGGAAAACAAAATGAATGAATCGTTTGAAATGCAGACGATTCGAAAATTATACTTTCACACAGTAAGCAATTATATTCACACTACGTCCTAAATGTGGTCCATCACCTCTTGATAGGGAGTAGAGGTTTTTTTGTAACGTTCATAGCAAGCTCCAGCTTTTCAGATCTAATCGTTTTGTTTTAAATCTCCAAGCTTTGTTAACTTTTAAGCCTTTCAATCAACTGGATCAAGATTTGAAATCGGATTCGATCGATCCATGTACGAATAGGAGAAGTATAACAACAATTAAGAAAATTATATCCTTTCCCAAGAGGATTTTCATTGTCTGCGATTCAACATACTAAAGTAAAAAAGTTTTTTTTGCCGTCTATGCTTAAATCAGATAACCGATAATGATCGGTTGCCTATTCGGGTTTTTTAAACCGCGAATAGAATTATTTTTTTTATTCCTTAAAAAGTATATTTGTGGCATAGATGTTAAAAAATATCTACTCCGAGTTGTTGGTTCATCTTTCTAAAATCCTACCAGAATTCTATACTTGATCCTACGTTTTTGTGTGTGTGTGTTTTCGAGTGTCGCAAACGAAAAACCACAGCGATATGTTGTGGTTTACGAGCAACGAAGTTTTGTTTGTATGGGGATTGTAGACGTCTTCATTGATCGGTTTTTAGGCTATGTCTTCTTTTTTGCGAACGATAGAAGGCGTTCCACAGATACTACACAGTTTGGAAGACAGATAGACACAGTTTGGACAGATGGACGGATGAACAGACGGGCAGGTGGACATGCTTAGATGCAAAGAATGTATATGTTTCATGGGATTTTTGAAGCTTGCTTCTGCTCCTTACACGCGTTTGATACCCTTTAATATTGGATGGGCGTAGTCAAGTTTTTCAATATTTACATTTCCCCTAGAATTTACTCACAAATTCTTTTAGGTTTACCTGCTGTAGTTTACGAGTAATGAGCAAAAATCCAATTTTGTATTCCCTTTGACAAACAGAGATGTTCTCAGTTCCGTGGTACCGTACTGACTAATTTTCAACACCAATCTGCGTGCAAGAACTTCCAATGTTTTCGCCGAATGTAAAGCCGAAAGTTGCATTTTTATGGCCAGATGAATGTTTAGAAGAGACGTTATACATACGGACAGATGGACATGCTTAAATCGATTCATAATTTAATGTTGATCAAGAATGTTTAAAACAGGGATTACACAGACGGATAGACGGACATGTTGAAATCGACTCATAACTTGATGCCGATCGAGAATGGATATGTTTTGTGGGGTCTTTGAAACTTCGTTCTGAGTGTCGCAAACGTTTTGACAAAACGAATGTACCCCTCTTCCTGCTGTGATGGATATAAAAATAATCAAAAAATTCAATACATTTTACATCAATAACTTCCCGACTCTTTCGATTATGGCAAATATTTTTTACTAGAAAGTATACTTGAAAAGGTTCTGATCGTTTTCCTTTGAGGTTTAAAGTTAATGGTCCGTTTTTGTTCCATGTTTATTGTACAAGTACTGTAATTGTTTGTTTACGTAAGATAAAGTTCTTTAAAAAACTGGCATTAAGAGGAATGGTACAAAATTGATTGAAAAAGATCGTTTTTTATATATAATGTAATCGGGAACCGCGCCGGAGTGAAACAACATCATAAGAAAACGAACGAATCGATGACCAAAGCCCATGAACAGTAAATGTATTGAGCTGTAGTAGAAGATAAAATGAAATATGAAAACTACTTTTATAACCTTTAAGCCATTTATGATCTCTCGAAATGTAAATATGTGACCAAGCAAGCAGTGACTTAACAAAAATCATGGCGAGAGGTGAAATGCATTGAACATAAACCAAAGTCTCGCGATTTCTTTGCTAACTATCGAGCACCTGGACCAGCCAAGCAAGCTGACTACAGCTGGTAGAAATGTAATAGCAATTAGGAACTGCCAAGTCCTTCGACCTAAGTTGATTTTTGCCCTCCTTTATATCTTCATATAATCCAAGCTTTGCCTTTCTACTGCACTAGCGTGCTTATGAAAACTTAAGGAACAGAGAACACTAACCCGATCAAAAATGGCCAATGATCTAAAATGCGTGGATGCTTTGTAACGATCTATATCTTTGAGTATGAAATGTGGGCTAAAGATGTCTTTTGCCGGCAGACATGAAACACTCTTTCCCATCATTTCACATTTATTTGAAGACCTCGCAATTTCGACGATAGCTTTCTTTAATGTGAAGGAACTTAGAATTTGTCATTTTTGCTGTTGTATGTATAGAGAGACCCACAAATTGCTTTAAGCCATTCATTCAACTCGATTCAACTGTTGACGACATTAGAGGAAAGAACAATACAATTTTCTACTATAAATCCTTTTTCAATATATATATATATATATATATGTATATATTTTATTTCAATTGTTCTTATTCTTTCACTTGCATTTCCTTCTCGGGGATATTACACCATTGTTCTGATTACAATCAATGATGTTGACTTTACAAGTTTTCTGCTTTCAAAGAAGCAAAAAAATTCGTTCCCGCGACAATAGTTATTTCAATGACTTTGCGACGAACATATTGTCGTAGAACAAAACCGCACAAAAGCAAAGTGTATAAAAGTGAAATTGAAAACACTAGCGCTTCGTTTTTGTTTTTATTTTTTTTTTTTTTTGTTTATTTACTTATGGACTCGGAAAATGGTGCATTCCAGTTACACGTTTCGAGTGTTCAACACTTTTGTGACACAAAGCAAGGATATATTGCAGCAAATAATTGAAAAAAAAAAACAAATGAAAAGAAAACACAAATGAAAATACGTATAAAGCCATTGCCAACATTGGGTGAAATGAATTGTAAACAAATATAGTTCGTGGCGATGGACATATGCAACAGATTTCAATGAATTTGTTAACATAACTTTTTCTTTTTTTTTTTTTTGTACATGAAAATTTACTTAATTTAATTTATTTAATTTCGTTTGTAATTCAATAAAAAAATAAGAAATAAATGTAAAATTTATTTGAATATATGTACAACGCAAAGGCAATAATACAAAAAATATATTTTCATACTATTTGCGACGAAATGAAGAAAAGACCGATACACGGATATCGTAAAACTTATTTGATTTATTGAACAATTTCCGTCCTTCTGTCGTTAGCGAGGTGATGCCTTCTTAATAAAACGATGAAATATACGATTCAAAATTTCGTTAAGGGCGGTCCATATTATATGAGAAATTCTAATTTCAGGTATTTTATTATTCAACGAAAGTCCTGAAGCGTACATTTGAAAGTTCTCGGTGTAATTTCTTGATGAATATTTCCTTATTTGATTCATTCTTCCTCTTTGCCTTTCCAATGTTATAAGAATTCTATAAATTTTATAAAACATAATTGAAAATTTAAAATAAATCCAAACACTTCGACAATTGTCAACAATTTATTATTGATGTCTCTTGATTTGTACCTTGAAAGCTAAAGCAGTTCAAAAAAAAAAAAAAAAAAATCAAAAAAATCAGTAATAAATTTTTTGATATGCATACGACAGTAGTAAAAGTAACAAATAAAAATATTGTACTCGATTGTAACCGAATCTTCTACATCAACCACCTTTACCTGAAAAAAAAACTGGACCGATTTTTTCCCTTGTAAAATAAATGTCGTTCTTATCGTTGTATCTGTTTTAGTTTTCAAGTAATGAGCATAAAATCAATTTTCTTCGTTTTTTTCTTTGATTTTGAAAATACAAGCGCTCTCACGTTGTATTATGGGCGTGTCCTTTGATCACTTCAATGCAAACGTACGTGCAGGAACTTTTAAATGCATTCGCCCAAGATAATGTTTATTATAGACATTATACAGACGGTCGGACGGACAAAGGGCTATGCTTAGATTGGTTTAGAAGTCGGTACTGGTTGCGACCGTGCTCCGAAGTTTCCTTCTAAGTGTTGCAAATGCTTCGACAAAAAGAATATTCTTCCATTGTTCACGGGACACGGACACAGAAAGAAATTATAGTCAGCTTACAACGAATCTATTGATACCTTTCTCCTCCGGCTTGCAAGATAAAGATTCATAAATGCAATTAAACGAAGGTAATCAATATTAGGTCACATCGACGACTAACTTTCTTACTGACATAAACACTCTTCTATAGTTATTGAAATTTTCTGTCAGTAAATTGACTTTGCCCCGGGATGTATGGCGTACTGCACTGTTTTGCAGAAGGCATATGTTGTATGAAACGAAATCGTCTCATTTATGCCGCAATTAAAGCAGTGATCACATGTTTGCAGCGTTCTTCATTGGCGGTAACTGCAAAGTCGTTTTCATATTCAAGCGGCAATCTTCCTTATTTACGAAGCAATTTAACCTAATATGAGCTTCAACCCACAGACACGAACCGTTAACGCGTCCAATATGGAACACAAATGTCAATTTTATTGGAAATCTGAAGAAAAAAATGTGCTCTTGTGAGAAAAGGCCCTATATCCAGATTACTCTTGATATGTAAATTTTGGACCGAGGCAATTTTTGTCTATTATAATATATGCGTTTATTTATGTTAAATCGTTTCTAACACAACAACTAAAGGAATTATTAATCCTTTGTTCTTTTGTCCGAAAATATGGCTTACATTTCATAAGGTATTGAATATCTCGGATCTTTATTATTATTTTTCTCAATCGTACGCTACAACGATTGCCTAGGCCAAATATGATAGTGTGAAATAAAATTAAGTTTACTAAGTAAATTAAACTGATATCCGCCGTTCTAACAATAAGGCTAATTATGATTAGACTTCTGTTTCAAGTCGAAATTAATAACATTTAATCCGCACAATGTTCAATAGGTTTCAAAAGCGTTTGAATGTTGCGATCCTATCCAGACGGCTCCTGCCTGCCTTTAGTTCAAGCAGATAATTGCTTTTAAAAGGCGATCAATCGATCGATTCTTGGTCAACTCAAATTTTTTATACAAATTTTTATTTTACTAGATATATTTCCTTAATTATAATAATATAATAATAATATTAACTTAAATTATAATTACATATCATAATTTCGGACAAAATCATATAAATCATTCTCTCGAACCAAGAGAGACGGAAAAATATTATAACAAAAGCAAAATATACGAATCTAGGGATATCATTGGTTGGTTGTTGACTATAAAAACAAAAATACAAAAAGAGAAAATAAAAAAAAAAAAAAAAACACGCAATTGCAAACAATAACAAGCTCTTCGGCAGGCATCTTACACAGTATGTCAACATAAATTTAACAACAAATGCGAAAATAATATGGTTTAACCACATAATTACATATTGAACGTAAATTGTACATACGTTTAATACCCGCTGATCTGCTTTTATGCACAGTGACACTGTCAGCTGAATGTCAACAATAATTTAATGCGCCTATATATGCAGAAGCATAAGTACAAAAATGAGCAAAAAAGAAAAAAAAAGAAAAAAAAACGCATGCACACGCAAACCAACAACTAGTTCGTTTCACTGTTGCTGATGACTTTGAACAAAAGTTTTTTGATATTGAAATGATAGAGAGACGGTCTCTGTTATTGTAAATGTTACGGCTAAAAAGCAATTATTTCAATGTCATTAGAGTTATTAATGCGTTAAGAGGCACATCGATCATTTATATTTATAAACAAACACACACACACGCACATATATATATATACATATATACATATATATTTATGCTTGATTTTAGCAAAACGATATTATCATAAAGAAATAATGCACATTCTCACACATCTATATCCTTTCCTCTACCGATCTATCTGCTGGTCTTAACTACTTTTATATAGTATTCGCATAATCAGCTTTTAAACATTCTCATCATTTGTGTTTAAGAAATTCTCGGTGAGATTTCGTTGCCAAGCCGATAGAGATCAATTCAAGCTGGGCCTTATTATTATAGTCAGACAGTCCCTTCTAAATAATTGACGTACAAATTTATCTAAAAAAATTCTTTAAGGAAACTCTACGAGTTATTTGATTTTGTTCCTCCTACAATAACCGCATAGTCTAGAAGACAAGTAGTGCACCTACCAAGACTGGAATAACAATAGGCACGTAAGTGCAGCTATAGTCTGCAATCGCAACCCTGTCACTTACTTTTCACTTTTTTCCCTCCTCTCCTTTTCCAGCGACATGTCACTATGTTTATTCACGTATGCATACAGGAGTCGTTTCCTCATCTATTAGTCGTAAAAAGAAGAGAAGACAAAAAACTTACGAACTTTGAGTATATAGGCATGAGTGACGCTTTTGGTGGTGGATTTAAATCAAATTTGCCTGAAACAAGACCCATCACACCTATGTCTGCAAAATTTCCAAACAGAATTGTTTTTTCATAGAAATATTCGTCGCTAATAAAACGAGAGAGGTCTGATCCCGGCAAACTCCATCGAAAGCTATAAGGCTGGTCTGGAGCAGTCACATGTCAATCACTTGTTTATTTTGACCTGTTCATGAAATTTCATTAAAAAGCAAAATCGCCCAGAACTAAGAAGTGGTCAAATGTGGGAATTTTCAGGAAATTGAAAAATATAACCTCAATAAATCTCTAACCTCACCCCAACTGGTTATCGCCTGTTTTAAATCTCTTTCAAATAGTCTTTGATTTGCATAACGTTCGTTCATCTTGATAACCTGATATTTGATTGTGTTATTGTATGATGAAGCACAGTCTGATGATCATTGCGGAAGTGTTCTTTATGTTTTTCAATAAAAAGTCAAAATAATTTTCTTGTTAAACTTATTATTAAATTTATATCTCAATGTTATTGAATCCGGTAGTGCTCTAAGCAGATATGAAATGGCTGAAGGAAAAGCCATATAAGCAGACTAACGAGCATTGCCTTTATTAATATTACTATTACTAAATAGCATCAAATTCATTAGGAGTGCATGAATGCATCCTTTGATCATATATATATTTCTAACTAGAACAACAAAACAAAAAAAAAAAAAAATAAAAAAAACTATTATGTTACTATCATCTGATGTTTGTTGTAATTAGTTTTGCTGCCTAGACGATAATGATTTTATTATTCAGTAAATCTAATATAATAATTAATAATAATATATTACCGAGTATAGGCAAAAGCATTACTATCATAATTCTGTCTAATATGTTATTGTATGTAGATATGTATATACGCCAACATAAATGGTCTGAACAAATTATGATTTATTACTTGATTAATAGGAAATATTCTGCATTTAGAATTTCACTGAATAGTAAAGTTAATGATAAGCCATAAAGTTGTGATAAAATCATATTAAATGAATTGGTCCATTATATGAAAGTTTGTTAATGGATGCGATAAAATCGTTAAATTATATTATGAATGCCGTGACGTGAACTACATGCAATAAAAAATTTAAATCTTTAACAAACAAAATGTCTAACTGATATTCTATATTGAATCTGTGAAGAAAGATTTTCAAACTTCCCAACATCGTAGGATGGAGCAGGATATGCTTTTTTATTCAATTCAAAAATATCGTCAACTCGCCTTCATATCATACTGGTACCATTTTTTGACTCTTTTCTTCAGAAATATTCTCCTTTAAATAACCAAATATATTACTATATGTTCTACCTGTTTTTGAATTAAATCAATGAGTTGTTCTCCCCTTTAATCGGAGTTGAATGCATAAGAACCGCATTTTTTTTTTCATTTTAACATCACTTACGGGGTAAACGATGTTATAGGTGAAGGAAGGAATAAAGAGGTAGGAGGATTTGTGTATGTTCGACTTGAAGATGATAACACTGCTGGACGCAGGGTCGCTATAAGTGTATTGTGTCGTATACAGACGTATTCGTAATTTTTCTTTGCGCAATACCAGCCTTCGGGATACATACGCATAAGCCCAACACAATCCACGCTATCCACAGTGCCCAATGGCGTCGGGCGTGCAATCGTCCCCCATTAGTACCTCGGTCCGTCCCTGCGTCCAATCGAATGTGTCCGTGTATGAACTTAAAACTCACACCGATACATACGTATTGTACTTAAATCTCGGCCTACAATTCATTGCCCCTTTAAAAAATCGAAACCCTTGCTCGCTTTGTTCAATATTTTGAATACATGTTCTGTCCAGTGGCCAG
>CCAG010006648.1:0-29235 GCA_001077435.1 Glossina morsitans morsitans | reverse complement strand
GGAAAGAAAAAAAGCATGTACACAATTAGCACAGAGCCACACCCACAACCGGTACAGAACCCAGTTGCAAATGAACCCCTAAGCCATCGCAAACATGCATAAGCTTGGCAACCGATAATAGTTAACAACAATTAATTTTCGAATCGTAGTGACTTTTTAGGGTTAAAAGTGAGAATAAGTTATAGACGTCATTTAGATTTTTGCAAACAACTCTGAGTGGGTTAAATAGCTCATAATTATATTTACATTGACTAACCTTAACCAAGATAAAGTGCCTAGAGAAGCGGTTAGGAACATTAAAACTTATTTCTCCAAGTAATGACGGCGAGTCAATAGCGCCGTTTATTAATTTGATTGCGAATCAAACGCCAAGAACAAATCTACGTTTTTCAAGAGACGGTAAGAACAAAAGAAGCAACCTATTTTCATAGGGGGAAGAGAAGCAGACGGATCTCAACCCAAATTCCTAAGAGCAAACAACAGGAATTGCTTTTGAATAGATTCAATTGAGTCTACATAGCACCTGTACGAGGGAGACCACACAATAGAAGCGTACTCAAGTATAGGCCTAACCAAACACGTATACAGCCTCTTGGTAATATACGGATCATCTAGCTCTTTGGACCACCTCTTGATGAAACCAAGAGCGGACCTAGCTTTGCTTATCGAGAACTCAACGTGCAAATTGAAACGTAACCTACGGTCAAAGAGGACGCCTAGGTCTGTGAACGACTCCACGTCCTCCAACTTGTGCGAATCTATAAAGTAATGGGTTATGAATGACTTCCTTCTAGAGAAAGAAAGCTTCTTACATTTATTTAGGTTTAGTGTCATATAATTTGAAGAGCACCATGCCACCAATTTATTTAGGTCAGTTTGAAGCTGATGTGATTGCGATTCTAAGGAAAAAGAGAAAACAGTTTCACATCATCAGCATACATTAAGATCTGGCTAGATTTAATCGCCGAAGGCAAGTCATTAATGTATAGATTAAATAAAATGGGTCCTAAGTGGCTACCTTGAGGTACTCCTGACGAAACGTGGAATTCATATGAAGTGGTGAAGTTAAACAAAACCCTGAATGACCTATTATGCAAATAAGAGCTTATCCATTTCACTAAATGGGAAGGGAAGCCAGCGGCTTGAAGTTTAAAGATAAGTAATTTGTGGTTAACCAAATCAAACGCTTTGCTAAAATCAGTGTATATGACATCAGTGCAAGAGCCATTGGAAAATGCCTTGAAAACCTGACAAGTAAACTCTAAAAGATTAGTGACCGTAGAACTTCCTTTTCGGAAGCCATGTTGGAGTGGAGAAATATATGATTTGATGGCAAAGGCCAAACGCTGAGTCAGAATTCTCTCAAATAGTTTAGGTAAAACACTCAGCTTGGCAATGCCTCTATAGTTCTCCACGAGCTGTCTACTCCCACTTTTGTGAATAGGAATAAGATAACTACTCCTCCAACACGAAGGGAAAACACCTAAATTCAGGGACAAATTAAAAATCTTAGTGATAACACCACAAAGCCCAATAGCGCAAGGCTTAAGTACACATGATGGAATTCCATCAGGTCCAGGCGCACAACTGTATTTCAGAGAACTCAACCCATTACAAACGTCGTCATCAGAAATAACCAAATTGGGTATTGAAACCGAGTTAGTTATAGGATAAGGATAATTGGCTGATGAATCAAAACTAGCAGACGAAAAGTTTCGTCGGAAGTACTCCGCAAACAGATTTGAGATTTCAAAATCATCCGAGGAGTCAGAGCCATTAAAAGAAACATGCGAGGGATGTGCAGAAATTTTTCTTTTTGAATTAACAAATTTAAAGAAGTAATTAGGATTAGCAAACAGAGAGGATTTAATGAACTGAAGGTATCTGCAATAATAATGGTGGTTGAGGGAGTTAAATCTATGCCTTGCGGCTGAGTACGCGAAATAGTCTAGAGAAGAGCCACTTTTTAAAAATTTCTTGAACAGCTTGTTTTTCCTATTCTTATAATACCTAATTGTCGTATTAAACCACGGGGGACATCTACCTCGAGGTCGGCACTGCTTAAGCGGAACAGATGCAGCAATAGCTATATTTAATGTATTGTAGAACGATGACAATAAGCTTTCTATACTCCCGGTTGAGAAGTCAAGCCTCATATGTGAAAGATGAAATTTTGGCAGTACTATATTGGTTTTATGAAAATCATAATATTTGCTGGAAAAGGTTGGGTTTGGACTATTAAGGTAGTTCAATGAACCGTCATACTTGTGATGAAAAGAAATACACAATGCTAGATGATAAGGATCCTCAGGTAAACTAAAAGGTGGACAACGATTTACATTAATCTCAGGAAAATTGGCAAAGCAAAGATCAATTAAAGGTACAATTAAAGGTACAGTTATATTGACCTAAATTATGGTCAAGTAATTCATTAAAGAACACTATAGCTCTATCAGATGTTGAAGAAGGAATTAAACAGGCAGTTGAAATCTCCTAACACAACGACAAAATCAGTAGGTCTAGACTGCTTGGCCACTTCACAAATGAGGGAAGCCTGCTTTTTATATTTGGAGATATCCGAATTTGGGGGAATGTAGGAGCATGTAATAACTAGCTGTTTATTAGGTATTCTCGCTCGAATGGCGATAAATTCGACGTCTGGAGACATGGGAAATTCACTTGAATAGGAGGGGACTGACGCAGATATGGCAATTAATACACCGCCACCAATGTGATTCAATCAGTCATTTCTGAAAACATGGAAAGAATTATGGAATAGTTCCGACGAATGTATATCAGGTTTTAACCAAGTTTCAGTGAAAGCAAAACAGAAAAACTCAGTGCTTACTGACTTTAGAAAAGTCGACCGAATTTTTGAATTTAGGCGCCTAACATTTTGATAAATGAGACATAATGGGCCTGAAGAAACATTTAGTTTTTTGAAGGCGACAGGCCTACAGCATTGATATTACGGGGTCGATCTCTAGGAAAATACCTTAATTAAGGATCCTACTGGCCACAGGGGTTTATTTAACAATATTTCACTGTTTTCAGTCGGAACTAGAATTTTAAAGAAGATATTGCTCTCGGTTGAGAAGGAGCCAATTTGAAATAGCTAACGCGCCTCAAGTTGACTGATGGGGCTTTCGCCGCTAGATAGCTTTTTATATTATCTACCGATGTTTCCGGTGCCAGTCTTGACACAAATAATGCCTTCCTAGGAGGAACTGCCGTCAAGCAAATATCATCACTACTTGGAATAGTAGGGTTCACGGCTTGGGAGTTATGAGAAGGGGAAAGTATTGACACACTTATGCGAGAAGCTTGAGCGACATGCCCAGTTTGGTGACTAGTATTCACACTTGAACAGCAGGGAGGAGAAGCGAACGTACTTTGCACTTTCTTATTATTATTTTTAGGTGATGGCGTCTGAATCAAACAAACGACGGGACCGGGAGAAGATTCCCTTGCAATCTCAGTATAACTTAAGGCAGACGGACTTGCCGACTTGTTCGTAACAATTTTGTTATCGACCAAAACGACAGTGTCGGAAACGATGGCTTTCGACGTGGGGTTAGGACGAGCACTGACTTGTATAAGGTAGTCAGGTTTAGAGGGGATAAGAGGTGACGTCCCTACGCTACGAGTTTCTATTTTGAAGGCCAGGGAAGGAGATGAGTGCTCACTGTAGCGACACTCATCAAACCTAGACTTAATTTCCTCAAACATTTTCCACATCGAGCCGAGATTTTTACTTAATTTTGAAAAATCATTTTTCGTCTCCATGAAAAGTCTGTAGAAGTCAATGTCCCGCTTTCTACAGTCGGGACATGACCAACGTAATCCTTTGGAAGGATCAATGACTGCGTCAGCAGTACGGCCTATAATGCCGGCACACTTTGCATGCCCAAAGCGATCGCAAAGCCAGCACATAATGAACCTATCAGATTCCGGACCAGATTTGGCGCGACATGAAGTATATAGACACTCCATGTCAAAAAAGAAAATAGAGATGGATTATGAGGCGAAGAACAAAAAAAAAGAAAGAGCCAAATCAAGAGGGTCACTACACTAAATTTTTCTAAAAATTTAAGAAAATTTCTCCGTTACGTTGACACTGTAACAAGAGAAGACCAGAAGAAGAGAAAAAGTTAAACGAAGATTTCACACTAGTAAGCAAGTACATAAATAAAGAGCAAGAGAAAAACTATAGTAGCACCAAAGAAAAATAAACCACGAAGGAGACCTATTGTCAAAAACACTTGTGCTGAATGCAAGAACCAAAAATGAAAAACATCAAAATTGTATTATAAATTAAGGTAATTATAATTCCATTTTGAAATTCTTACATGTTTTAACTTTATGCCTTTATAATAATATGCCTTTTAAAAAAATGCGAATAATTACGCGCAAAAAGAAATAGAAATAAAATAATGCACTACTCTTTACAGTAAAGAACGAAGCAATCACGCCGCGATCAGTTGCCAAACTGATTCGTATTTGTTAGTTAGCTAGCTCTTATTAGGAAGGTGTACCTTGATATCCATTTGCTTGGGAGTTATGTTTGGCTTTCGAACCTTGAAATTTATTTCAAAAAAATTGGGAAGAAAGAAGCAAATGTGACGTTTGTTTGATCACAATGATACAATGAACACCAAAATCATACAAACGTAACTAAAAACAAAATTATGTAAAACTTTTGATAAAAAGACATGAAGTGGCACAATTACTTATTTTTCCTTCTTAGGAAGCTTTGAATTGTGAACTTTGAATTTTAATATGCATCTTTTTGTTCTCATTTTATATAATGTATTTTTACATTAAAATATGAATTTACATATAGAGAATTTACTTCTATTTATAAAATATATAAATAGAAGTAAATTTTTTCTAATTTTTGTAAAACATCCTAAAGCAGATTTATTTTTTATAACATCCATTCCCATACATTCAGTTCAATTTGAAAGAAAATGTGCCGGTTCTTATTCCATCATTAGTTCGCATCAATTGAGGGGCCTCTAGCGAAACATCGACCTCGTCGTCAAAATAAGTTTGCCTTGATCCAGAAAATCAAAACCTTGCCGTTATAATTCTTATGCCTTAGTCGCAAACCTTACAAATAAAATATTTGCATATGTATTGGAAAAAATATATATATGCTCTTGCCTTTTTGGATTATGAAGCGTTCTTCATTTTGCGCGCGTTAACGAAAATAAATGTGGTTTCCGTCTACGCATCCAGTGACTTCAATATATATCAGAAATTTTTCAATTATCGTTTATTGTGTGACAATCTATCACAAGAACAAGGAAAGGTTAACAAGAAGTTACTTTCCATCAGGAATACCAAAGTTCTCTAGAATCACTCCTTTGGCGTTAATGTATCCTGAATGCATTTCTAGCAAGTAAAAATAGCTGCCCGCTAGCCGTTGATAGCCTTCAGATCCCAGCAACTGCAAAAGAAGGGCTAAACGGATCATCGAGGACATGCAGGTTCTCTTTACGTCATCGTTCTCACCAATTTTTCCTAAAAGATATTGAAAAGCCTCTTTTGACACGAGAAACTTTTGCAGAAGTCTACATGTGACAATACATTTGAATTTACCTTGTTGACAAATGCATAAAATCGTTTACTTATACACTTTCGGCTAATATAAGACTATTTGAGGCATCCCGCAGAGCCCTTCTACGTCTTACAAGATTCCTTTCCACCAATCTCGATGTTCCTGCTCTGCCAAAAAATATAATATGAGTAAAGTAAACTTTCCACATGACGTGTATATATTTCTCTTGATTATTTAATAACAACATTTTACTTATCTTTCCTTTTCTTTTCTTTTCGTTTGGTAACATGGATTGTTGGCCATATGACAAATGTATCCAGTAGAGTGATGAGTATTATTTGTTGATTCTCTGCCCTTTATTTGATGATATACGGGAAGATTGATGAAAAAATTTTTGTTTTGGTTTGGCTGGTTTTGAGACCCTTTTTCTCACCACTTGTGTATATACGCAGCTAAAAAATTTGAAATTCGGAAGTTTCATCTAATTAATGTCATACATAATCGGTGTCAAGGTCTTGGTGCATAATGTACTTCTTCCCCGGGGAATTGAACAGAGGTTATGGAGTTAAAAAGAACTTTAAACGATCTATTATGGAGATAAGAGCTTATCCATTTCAATAAGTATAGAGGGAAGCCAGTGGCCTGCAGTTTAAAGATCAATATTTTACGGCACTAGGGAAAGTCTTGTAAACATGGAAGATAAATTTTAAGAGGTTCGTAATATTGATTTTTCTCTTAGAAAGCAATACAGGACTTAGTAAAGACCGCTATGCGCTGAGTAACAATTCGTTCGAACCATTTAGGTAATTTGTAATCGGCTATATAATTCTCTCTGCTTCCACGTTTGTCAATCGGTGTACGGCAGCTGCTCTTCCAACACAAAGGGCAACCACCCAGTTTCAAGGAAATATCAGAAATTTTTAAGATATCACCACTTAATTGCTCACAGCATGTCTTGAGTATGCTTGATTGAATGCCCAGGCGCACAACTATATTTAAGTGACTTTAAACATTGTAATAGGTCTCTTTCTGAAATGACTAAACACGAAATCGAGATCGAGTATTTGATTTGATATGGGTAATTAACAATTAAATAAGAAGCTGCAATAGATAAATTTCCACGGAAGTATTTAGCAAAAAGATTCGAGGTTTCAATATCACCAGAGAGAGATTAAGATCATTTCATCGTCAATAAATAAATTACAATCGTCACGTGATTTGCATCTCTATTATCATATTTACTACCGTTGTCAACGTGAAACTCTACAGAAGAACTCCTCTTAAAACTTCATAACGTTACTGGATATGTAGTTCTTGCCGTTTGCAGGCTTGATCCATCCCTCTTTTATGTAATAAAAAACCAAAAAATCACTTCCCCTTGCAGATGTGAAAAGTAGTTTTACGTAAGTATCTGCCGTGAAGGCGTAACCATACGGCGCCCGTTGGCACATGGAGTGAGGAAGCGTCACTCACGCCTCAAAGGGGGCAAAGGTATCCTGCAGTTTCAGACTAAGAACATGGCACGTGGCATATGGAATGTCCTTCGCTCTGACACTTCCGAAATCGGCCATTCCCGTGATCAGGCCGAAGCGGGGAGATTGCTCCGTGGGCTCTTGGTATACGTGGTACCAGATTTAAGGAGAGAAAATGTGGTGGAAGAAGAAATAATAAAAGTGTTCTCACTGGGCGGAGGGAGCCTATCCCGGCTGTTTTCGTTTATTAAACGAAACGACATCCTGGGAGAAAAAGTGAGCAATGCTCAAACCGAGTTAATACAGCAATAGCAACGCAGAGAAACGTCGAAACGGGTTTCCTCTACACTACTATATCAGAAAAATGAGAAGCCTCTAGCAAGACTCAAGAGCTATGTAGATCACCCTCTCACCGCATGAGGAACTAATAAAGACTAGGCTCTACGGCTTCCCCTCAAAACCATGAAGTGCCTCTATTTAGTGAAAACATACGAAGCGAATGTCATCGCGACCTCCCCCATCTCTGTAGTAGAGAGTGCCAGACCTCGTTCGTTTTTCTTATATCGATTACTTCTAAATTTCTGCATCCAAAATATTCAGGTTAAATCACCAAAACACGTTTCCAATCTTCAGAGGGATGGTCGCACAGGCAAGCCCTAGTCACCGTATAGCATCTTTCATGCAAAAAGGCATTAACAGATTCGTGGCCCGTAAACAGAGACCCGTGATATAAGCCAAAGCTAAACCCCTGGTGAAAGAGGCATCATCCGTTAAAGTTATATACTTCCTAAGTCTGCGAATTGGTCTACGTTTGTCTGACAGACCGCATGTCCACCACTTGACCTCCTTTCGTTTTGTCTCACTACATTTCTCCAGCAGGAAGTAGTTGATACTTTAGACCGATTTAGTGATATGGTCAACTTGCTCATCCATGGGTCTACTCTCGAAAACCCTATGCGATACCATAGTAACCGTTCTCCTTTTCTGAATTCCGCAAGTGATCCAATTAACCCCATAAGAGCGCCAACATTTGACGTTTGGCTGGGTGGACTCAGGACGGGAGTAGTTAGCTAACAATTTAATTACGTTGTGATCGCTTACACTCCATCCACCTTTAAGCTCCCAAGAGAAATCGAAAACCTCCAATGCTGCCCTATTCGCAATAGTAACATCAATGTTACTAGCTCCTACTGGATGATGTAAGGTGACCCATTCACTCGTTTAATATAACAACTAGACACTTCTGGCTATGCATCATTCAGGCAACTCTTCACCTCTTATTTGGTAGCGTAAGCCAGAACTCCAATCTGACATCTTGCTAAATAATAAGGGTGAGCAAGTATTAGCATCCAGTCCCAGGATCAATGGCGTGCCACTAGCAAGCAGTAACACCGAATCCATATGCTTAAGATAACCAGCCAATTCCTAGCTAAACTTACAGTATAGGCTTGGAAGAAGAAACCTCCCATTTGGGCCTTCAATGGACATAGACACCATGGCTACTAGCAAGCACAAGTACGGCTTCCACATTCACATCATTCACAATGGCAGCAGAATGGCTATGGCCAAAGTCACACATCGCATGATAACTCCCGGTACAGTTATAATGCAACAAAAGTAGAGCCATATTAGTGTCGAGCAAGGATCCTGTTATGCTCAGGACACGCTGTGGACATCATCAGCAAAAAGACCTCTGAATTCGCAATTCCTACAATGTGCAGTATTTGTACACACACCACATCTGTGGCCTATGTGGGCATAGTGTCTTTGACCCATGTGCTTGAAACTCATGACCTACGATCCATGTGGTCGAAACTTCAGCAGCGGAAACAACCGGGACCTTCGTCGAAAGGACGTACGCTGAATGACATCCAGTTAACGTAGATCTTGTCAGAGTTCAAAAAAACCGACATGACCTCCGTGGTTTCGTCAAGAATTATGTAAACGTCCTTAGCGGCTTCAATCCACGGTTTAGAGAACAAGTTTTATCGAACTCCCCACAAGACGAGAAAAGACTCTTGAGAATCATCTCGTATAGGTGCTCCATGAAATCAGACGGACTGATTATCGGATGGACCCACTCCACTAAAACAATTAGCAGGAGATATCCACTGCAATTTTCAGCCCCTTCAATGCCCAATATGGCTTCATACCCACTCGCCAGATTAACAACAGTTCTGGCAGCAGCGAAAGCTACGCTTTCAGGAGAGGACACGCACTCATGCAGTTGGTCAGTTACCGACTTCACCTTCACAACAGAATCGATTGCCACCGATCGCCGCTCCGGCTTATGCACAGAAGCTGCAGCTGCAACAGATGCAGTAGTGGCTACAGCTGGAGCCACGGTAGTAGTTGCAGCCGCACGTGTCACCACAGCACCATTCTTAAGCGCAGCAGCGACAATACAAGCGAGACATTGATTGACATGGGGCGTCTTAAAAAAAAGTCCCAGAACGGATGGACTTCTTCGCTTTTTTCTTCTTTTTGTTATTCTCATCAATCCTGGCTCTTTTGGTAGACTTTTCTCCGGACTCATCGGACACAATGCTGCCCCCGCGTTGATTAAAGTTACCCGCAAGCTCTCCCATGTTCAACATTTCGACAATGGACGATATGTCCGTGTCAGAACAATTGTTCTGATCGCGGTCGTACCCAGCGTGCACCGCACCAAATAACGCCGGCAAATCAAACAACAGCACAGCAATCCACAATTATATGTCACTCGTCAACAATTTTTACAGGAACAAAAAACCTTAGACCAAACCAATGATAACTTTGGTGATTTATAAAAATCAGCAACGAAACTCTGTGTCAAAATCATTTAATTTGGCCTTAAAAAAGGCCAAACCAAAATACGCCAAGCAATCAAAGGCCTTGTCAAAGGCTAAAAATCATTTATAATCAATGTCCGCGTATATTTGTAGTGTAGGGTTCCGTCGGTCTGCTTTGACCACTACTCTACCGCAACAGAGTAAGTAAGACCGTAATAACGGCCTACCATTATGCAAAGCCTCGATCCATAACTGACTCTCTTGCCAAATGACGCTATTATGCAAGAGAGAACTATGAAAAGAGGAAAAGTCCAAAGTCCGTCTGCGTGGCTTGAGAACTTTTTTTCCTGATGCTTAGGACAAGAGTTAGTTAGTTTTTGTACTGCAAAAAGTCCGTTCGTTTTTTTATTAGGAAAAGTCAGGTCGTTGTGGATTGGACTTTGGTGCTGTTAAAGATTGAGTTTGGTGCTGTAGAGTGAGTTAGTGTTGTGCCGTCAAAAGGGTTAGTTAGTGTTATAATGTCCGAAGTTTAGTTTGAGTTTTTGATTAATAAAAGATTAAAGAGAAGATCGAAGCTTACAACGATTATCAAAAGTTATAAACCAAAAGAAAACTTTTTTTCTTGAACTCACAAAGAAAAAAAAAATTCACTGATACTGAACTACTAATGAACTACTATCACATCCGCGTTGGCATAATTTTTGATTTAATTGAAATAACCAAATGGTGCAGTTTTGCCTCAGTTGGCGGTCTATTGTAGAAGAAAATTATCGAAAAGCAAAGTACAGCATATATGAAACGGTTTGTGCTCCGGTGTTCAATTTTAGAATACAGCGAATATTGGAAAAAAAGGAAGTTTAAGTAAAGACGGCTACAATGTTCAAGTAATGCAGAGAAAAATCAAGACAAGAAGTGCAAAATGCAAAATCTGTGAAAATGTTGAAAAAAAAAGAAGGAATGCAAACAGATCGACTTTAAATAATCAGTCAGAAGCTTTCATAAAACTTATAATACTTCTTGTTGTTCATCAAATGAAAGCAATGTTTCGGTTATTTTTGTTTCCATATAGAGCGGGTATAGCGGCGGCATGTAAAATTAGTTAGAGTTGCTTATCGCAAAAGCCTGTGCAAAATGATATACGTAAACACTTTTGATACTGAGAAGAAAAACTATTAACACATAATGAACACTTGCACATATAATCGATTAACTAAAATCTACTTATTATTGTTAATATAAAATTTATCGTTAATAATAATAAAAATACTCTCATACGTTTCGTTATGTGGTTAGAATAGATTTTAAACTGTGGTGCTGTGAAGCACGGTTTTAGCAGAAAAATGTTTTACAATAAGAATATAGAAGAGGATTTATTAAAAAAATAACATAAATACAAAAAATTGGCAAAGTAAACGCCATTGGAAAAAGAAAAAAACTACACTGATAAGGAAATGTGTTTGGAAGAGGAATTAAGTAAATAAAATAAAGAAAATTGTAAAATTATTTATAAATCAAGAAATTGCTAATAAAAAGCTTTCGAATTCGAAATTTAATTATGTATGGCTAAAATTGCACACATTTTCACACCACGCACATTTAAACATTATATGAAAATCGATGTTTTTCATTTACAATAACATTTGATTATATGTTGCACGCGTTCCTATTGTAAAAGTGAAACAATTGGAGGTAAGCGTTGCCCGATTTTCGATGACCTTTTTTAAATCTAAATACACAAAAATACCGCAAGATGTGGTTGCTAAAATCAAAATTGTGGAGTATGTTTGGTAACAAAGAAATCGGAAGCAACAAAAACATGAGGAATTAGCACTGCGTCGTCGAAGGAAGAAAACAAATTGAAGACGACAAAAGCAGAAATAGTTCACCATTTACCACCTCCAGCCCACAAACAGGTAAAAGCATTACTATCAGGTATGAAAAGTCAATCACACCGCCTGAACCACGAGCGGAAATATCAGCAAGAAGAACAACGGCTTATACTATTGAAAATGAAGCCTTAGTGCAGCGTCAGCGTACGCATTTTTGCTAAAATCTAAGGTAAAACAAAATATAGTAGAATTAAAACATTTTTAACGCATGAAAAAAAAAAATTAAATAAATATTACATATATTTTTGGAAAAAAAAGGAAAGGATGATGCTGGGCTAAGCCATTGTCGCGGCATAGCTCCTTGCGCGGTAGAGCATTTACACAATTTTTGCAGCATGCCGTGACGACATGCCGTAAAACAAACATTCAAGCAACCTTTTTTCTTGGTTATTAGCGGAGAGCGTTATAAGCGACGCCTTCCTCAGTTGTGATTAATGGTTTGTCCTGCGATTTATTTTGGTACAATGGTTGTAAAAAAAAGGTGTTCGCAACTATTTTTTTTCAAGTTTTTGTCTGGTTACATCGATTTCTTGTTAGTTTTTTTTTCTAGGGGCCATTGACATTAATGATCCTTTATGGTTCTTCTTCTTATTGTTGTTGCTGCTATTCATAACAGAATTAATTTTTTTTTTGGTCTTAATTTTTTTTTCTGTTTAGATATTTCAAGCTTTTGTGCCATAAAAAAAAATGGCATAATTTTTTATTCGAAATCAATTTATAAAAGTGTAACTATTTAAACAGCTCTAAGCGGCACTTAACTGACATGCACTCATATAGGAATGTTAATAATTAATACGGAAGAATTTAATTAAAGCTTATTTTGCTTAGTTCTATATAAATATTACTTAAATTTATTTTGTCTAGTATTCTAATACATCTTAACAATATATTGTTGCAAAAAAAAACAATATTTCGCTGATTGTATTTTGTTTACATTTGTATATTTTCTAAATTTTTATTAAATTATAATAAGTTCAACCAAAAAAAAGAAATTATGTGTACACAATAAACTCAACGAAGAATTGAACTCTCTGCCGTCTAAAAGCAAACATTGCGCGACCGAATTTAGTAATTGTTTTCAATTATTTTGCGTTTAAAAATAAGTGAAAAAAATTTTTTTGTGTTCAACAAGTTTATTCAAAAATAAATCATTACAATTTTTATTGTTAATTTTACTTACCAGCTAACTTTAATTATTTAATTGTTATGTCAGCATTTATAAATTTGTTAATAATATGAAGTCCGTATTGACTACAATGCATCTAGTTATTACTGCTCTGTTTTGCTATTTTGCAGTTTCAATATTAATTTTTAGAGCTAACATTGCATTGTTTCGTAGAGTTAATATAAAGTGACTTACTCTAATGTTTTAATGAACTCATCGATCTTGTAAATAGTTCTTTCAGTATTTATACATCTAACTGCTCCCGCTTTTATATTGGAATTCTCCTGAATTCTTTCGTTAAATTTTATGACAATGTTTTTATATATCGCGAAATTTATAACAAATTTAATAATAATAACAAAATCATCAGTGCATTACATCTATATAAGGTGTTATTATGACTTTCCAATCCTTTAATATTTCTTATCTTAACTTGGTTTTTTGTTCTATTTGTTGTAAAGTTAATTTATGAGTAAAATTCGTCATTATACTATTTGTTTGAACGATTTGTTTTTTTCTATAATTTCAATAACATGTGAGAAATAGTAATCATACTTCTTGAGTGGGACGTTACTATAATTAATTAAATAATTCCCCAAGAAAACGATATTTTCTGAATCGCAACTATTTTCGACCCCAATGTGTAGGAAAATGACTAGGCGATTGTTTTTTTTTTGATTGGATCTTTTTTTTTGTCAATCGAGGCAGTTCTGTTTCTAGTTAGTGGCGAGGAGTCATTAAAATTGGAAAAAGAAAGAAAAATTTTGACGTTTACAATTTTTTGAATAAAACTCTTTTTAAATTGCGAATAGAACGTTTTTGCTTTAAAAAGACTTTGAAATTAATTCATATCAATTAATAATAAAAATTAAAAAAATAACAATTGTAAAATTTGTTAAAAACGTTACGGATACCTTTTAAACTGTTGAGACAGGGCCCGTGGATACCACAAATTTCTGTACGACTGCGGTGGATCTGTGCAACAGAACTCAAGAAATACAAAGAGTTCGCATTTGCAAATAAAGCCGCTCAATAGGCTGCAACGCATGCTCAAATCCTTCGAAATGATTGGCCACATCCTACACAATGATTGGTAGTGTTAACAGTTTTCCTGACGTCAATTTAAAACAATGTGTTTATGATAGGAATATGTTCAGATATCGCAAACTGAATCACTAAAACAGTATACCCGTCTCCTTCGATAATGCAATTGTAAAGGTCGAAGAAAAAGCAGATTAGAAACTATGCCAATTGCAAACTCAAACTCATAGACATGCATTTCATATAACAACAACGTCAATATGGCAGCCACAAAACCGTATTCATCAATTCAGCAGCTCTTAATTGTTTAGTTTTCTTGTATAAAAAAAAAGAAAAAAAATTATTATAAAAATTTTCTTTTTTAAAAAAAACACGAATTCGGCGAATTTATCAATAGGTGAGTTAAATTTTGTTGTTAATTAAATTAGTTATTGTGTCAATCACTTAATTAGTATTAATTCTATAATTCATATTATTTAGCATAATCATTAGTTAGATATTTTGTCGAATACCTAATTCCTCTTAATTTATTTTTGTTTATTATTGTATATTGTTTTTTTTAATTATAAAAATGTTTTCTAAGTAATTTGCTTTGTTTGTTACTGGCTGGCGAAGTAAGTTTACTCATTACACCACACTTCCCCTTACAACACATACAAATTATAAACATTCTGTAGGGCCATTTCTCTTATGGATCCTCCAATCTCGGCGAGCTAGTCACATTTAGTTAGAGCCCTTTGAGTATAGTACAAATGTTAATAGCGTTTTTAATAATAACCCTGTCTATGTCTAATTCCCATGTTTTAAAAAACTTTCTTTTGTAATAGCTTGCAATTATTTTTGATCACACATAGTGTACTTATTTGTAGATTCTTAAAATATTTGTATTGCTCAAATTTATAAGACTTAATCTCAAATTCAGGAATTTTTTTCATACAATTGTCTATTTCATTACTTTCTATGTCTGGTACGGGTATAATACTTATTAATTTCATATTATGATCGTTTAAGGTATTTTAGTTCCAAATATTATATATGAGTTATTAAATAATGCTGTTATATTTTTGTATTTAATTATTAATTAAAATAGTTGAATGAACAATTTGATATTTTGCAGATAATATATTATCTTGCAGCTATTCTATTTTATTTTTTAATAGTTATATATTAATTAATAGGATAAAAATATTTATTTTTGTTATTCTCTGTTTCTAAAAGTTTATTTACTGAATTTATTTCATTTTTTGTTTTATTTCTATAGTCCTTTACAACCCATTTTAGGTGATTTAAAGTTACACAAAAATAATCGTGTACAAACGCCTACTGATTGTTATTTCCCTTTATTTCATCACTATTTAAAAGCCGATTTTGTATATTTTGTCGGCCTTCTTCATTCATTGTGTTCGCTCATAGTTTCTCATTCAATTCTTTTTCTATTTTGTCTTAGTATTAAAGTCATGAGTTTGTTCGTAGCATCTTTTAGTTCTAATCCTAGTAAACCCTTATTCTCACATTTCATTAAAATAATATTATCTGCTATATGGTTAAAAATGTCTTTTATTTCAAGTACACCATACATGTGTTAATCTGTTCCGTCAAAAGTTTTGTTTTTATCACCCATCTAGGCTGTGGAATCAATATCATCTCTATCCGAAAATTTTAAAGATCATTTACTGTTACAAAGGTACAACCTTTCTAATTTGGGGTACATTTTCTAATTTTGATTTTTTATATTTTGGTTATTTTTTATGCCCAAGGGCTTTATAACTTTTTATATATCCTTCTTATCTTGTCTACTTTCCTTCTTTGAGCGTCCTCCCAGGCTTATTTAACAACAGAATTACATCGATCATTGCAGTTTCCAATTATTCTCTGTATTAACTGTTTTATAGGCATATCTTTGGTAGTTTTATCATAATATTTCGGTCGTTTTACTATGTAGATTGTCCGCGATTCCTATATGACTATTATGTTTAGTACGATGTAATACAACTTCTTCATTTCCTACGGTTTCTTTTATTTTGGCTGCTTTAAACTCGTTATCAACTATTATTTTCTTTGAGTTTCCTATCTTTGTTGTATGGTTCTCTAATTGCTCACTTAAAATCAAATCGTTCTTATCAGTTAGTGGATAAGCTGCTCCAAATTGCTGTCAAAACGAAAAACCCTAATAATAAAGGTGCATACATGTATAATTGCATTTTTACAGTGTGTGAAAATTTCAATTTAATAAGATTCCTATCGTACTTTACTTCCCTACAAATTTCGCGCTGGCGAATTACTAATTAAATTAATTCTATTAATTTTGGATAAGGCATTTTACGTTTAATTTAATTATATGTTTCTATTATAAATGAATGTACAGTTTCCCTAAAATGATATAGAGATATTCGTTTAACAGCTTCTTCTTCAGGTTCAATATCTTGAGCTCTCATTGTACATTTAATAAATTTTGCTTGTCGTTAGGAAACATTTGTGATCGGGTCATTCCGAATTTATTCCTTCTTTACCTTTCGTAATACTCTTTCTAAATATTTCATTTATTTGGCCAAAATCACCTTCAGCTATAAAGATTATGTCTTTCCATTTAGAATTTTAAATTCTTCTATTTTAAGGAGAAATGAGTCGTTACCAATCGATACAGCGTTTTCTTTTGTATTGGTTACCGTGTTCAATTCCATCTCATTTTCCGAATTTGACGAAAAATTTGTATAATTGGTGTTTGCACCTCCCCCTTGTTTTTCAGTTTTTATATTTCCAATCATTGAACTACTTCAATTTTATTTAAATTAGGTTTTAATCCTTCCTCGGATAAAATATGGCGCAAAAATTCCGTTTCTTTTTCATATAGTTCCATTTGTCGATTTGAATATTAAAATTTTTTGTTTGTATTTTTCATATGTTCATTATTGCCAGATGTAAAGATCAAAATATCATCGAGGTTTACTACACCTATTTTATTAATAAACTAATAAATAAAATAAATAAATAAAGTTTCGTTCACTAATCTTTGGAATGTTGCCGGTGCCTTTTTCAAACCGAATGGCATTCTAATAAATTCGAACAATCCATGCGGCTTTTTGAAAGCCGTCTTTTCTCTGCCATGTTCTCTGATTAGTATTTGATGACATCCTTTAGCTAAATTTGTCGCTGTGATATATTGTGTACGTCCGATATTAGGTCTATGTTTGGAAATAAAAATTAATCGTCAATAGTTAAGTTTTTAGAATCTATTACACTTATATTTATTTTTTTTGTCATAAATTGTCAACTTTTTTCGACACAACTAGAATATAATGAGTTACTTTTCCTAATTATTCCGTGTTCATCAGTTTCTTTTGTTTTTTTTCTTTCTTTGCTTCTTGCTATGGGGGGGTATCTCTATAGTTTTTAATCTATTTGTTCGTCAATTGTTGTTCTAATCTCGTATTGTACTTTTATTGTTCTTCTTGGTTTGTCCTCTCCTTAAAAAATAGTTTCCCAAATTCATGATTTCTCTATACTATTCCAAATTCAACCGATCCAATTATGTCCTATCCCAATTAAATTCGATTCTTTGTAATGTGCATACTGCCAAATTTTGATATGAATTTATTATGAACTTTGTTATTCTTCTGGTAATTGAAATGTATCCATCCACTAAATTTTAACATAGTACTAAAACAACTCGATAGATCAATTTTTATTATAAAACTGCATTTTCCTTCCTTAAATTCTATCATTTTTCAATTAATTTTGGAATACTGTGGAAGATTATATTCTGTAGGTGGATCTGTTATAACTTCAAATCTGGTTGCATTACTTTTTGTTAGAGCACTAAATTCAATGGGTTTTCGTAACAAAATTCTTTAAAATATTTAACAGAGTCATCGAGTAAACTTAAATTTGCTTCCATGTCTATTAGTCCCTTACATTTCTTGCCTTTGATTGTAATTGTTATTGTTTGAAGTTGTCTTTTGAAAAAACAAAGTTTTTTATTGGCCAATTTACCTATATGATCCTAACATAAGTCTGTCCCGGAGTGTTTTTCATTTATGCTTTGATCTTGGCATTCAAATAGCGCGAAAAACAATTATATAAAATATTTTACTATCAAACTTTGAACTTAAACTTTTCGTTGTCTAAAAATCCAAAGTCACACGTTAAATTTGATCTCATATAATCACTGAAGTTATATAAATTTGCTTAATGATATAAGCTCTTATTGGCTTAGCCCTTGTTTACCTTATATCCAAAAAACAAAAAAAAAAAAGAACTACCAAAAAAAAAAAAAATCAAAACGAATGGAAAATTGCTAAGAAAAAAATTTTTAACTTGCCAAAGTTAAGTATGTATTGTTAACTATTATAATAATAATAGCCGGCATATAAAAAATATTAAGCAATGTGGCTCAAGGAATCATTTTATATCACTTGAGGAAGGGGATCAAGAATCTTTATGAAACCAAGAAGCACTCTATGTGATGTTGCCCTTCCTCTTTCACTGCTTAAAAATATATAAATAAATTTTTTTGATATATTTTTAGAACGTACACATACATGTTTATATGTTTATATGTGTGTAGATGTTTGCAAAGGTTTCGAATGTTAAAAGCGACTTTTAAATACGTGTTACACACAATTGGACCAGGAAATGCTAGCTGCCAATTCTCAGTCGAATAGCGTATATATGTTGTACGGCGACGGGTGATCAAACGGAAGCAATCACAATGCACTTCTCTTAAATAATGGCAATAACACCATTAAATTTATAATGTTTTAATATACATTTCTTATGTATGTTTTGTCGAGTATTTCTTCCATAATTAGCTACACTTAAGCAAAAGTTTTAAACTAAAAACAATAGCAATTTAAGCAAAGCAAAAAATTCTTCTTATTGGCTTAGAACATGGGAAGGAAGTATATACAACTTAAACTTTTCAAGATAAACAATATTCTTTGAATCCGTAATTGCTCTTATTACGTCTAATATGCACTTTATGTTAGGACAATAGAGCACATGTTCTTCTTTCTAAGGAGGAAGCATAAAACATTATCAGCAATCTTGCATGGGTCCTTAACTCACAGCAGCATGTGTCTGAGGAAAATTTATTTAAAAAAGAGTTTCTCCTTTTTTTTTCTTCTTCATTTAACATGAACAACAGCAACAAAAATGATACGTAAGACCTACGTGTGTCACACCAACGTGTCTACTATTGGCTTCATCGCAAACCAATGTTAACTAAAGGATACGTAAAACGTGCTCGTTTCCGTTTTTTTTTTCGTTCTGTTACTCTCTTTCGTAGCGTCTATTTACCTCGAGTTGATTTACCTGAAATTGAAATCTCATTAATAAAAAGTCCATTTAAATATATTCTAATTATATAATTACCTGAGATTGTGGGCCACTTCGTCCCGCCAATTCTTTCCGCTCAGCACTAATTGGATGAGGTATCCGAGCAAATTCATCCTGTGCTCTGTCCCACTGCTGCAGGACCCTCTTGTGCGGAAGAACTCAGCCGGTTCAAAAATGGTCGCCTGTGCACTCTTCCCAATTTGTTGATCCGGCATATGCAGCATTACGCAGCGTAGAAGAGATCGTACGCCAAATAGAAGACTTCCTGCACTTCTTCCTTAGGGAACTCTGCCTACAGATACTCATTAGTGAGGATGTCGTTGTTTTCCTTAATCAGGGCGACAATGTCGCCGTGGACCTCTTTGCACGCATCCTCTTTCTTTATTGTGAGATCGTGCAGACATTGCTGGCACCGTAGCTGCTCACGGATGTATTTCGCTATACCATACCCCGTGAGAAGCCGGAAGTAGTCTTCCTGTTTCGGATATAATTGGCCCAACTCAACGTCACAATATACTACTCCATCCAGGCCGTACGGTTGGAATTCTTCCTCGCGCTCGTGCTATTTGTATATCAAACAATGAAAATAATTTATTATAAATTTATTTGTATATCAAACTTTGTCGTGTGGTCGCGCGATTGGTTTGGTACAAAATGGTATGAAATGCTATTCTAAAAATCCTAAAAACCCGGTAGCTGCATATTTCTTTCCTTTGTCATGCTCTCTATTCTTTGAAATGTTATCCTAAAAATCCGTTATTTGCAGTTTCTTTGTGCCGAAATGAAAAAACATGCATGTACGTATGTGTGCAGAGTGTGCAAAGCACAGAGTCGCTTCAAAAAAATAGTCGAAAAAGCTTCTGTTATATGAGAAAAAATGGCAACGCTGTTCAAGTTTCTCTGTTAAAAATGATAATCTGTTCAAGTTTCTCTGTTAAAATAATAATCTGTTCAAGTTTCTGCGTTAAAATGATAAGCTGTTCAGGTTTCTCTGTTAAGAAAGATAATCTGCTCACGTTTCTCGGCTAAGCCGAAAAAACAAGAAGTGTGGCACAGTGCAAAGCAATAAGAAGAAAAACCTCTGGGAAATCGATACGAAATCTGTATGAAAACTTCACACTTTCTAATAATTTGATTGCGCGATAAACAGCAATAAAAACATCTCGATCAAGATGAAAGATATTTAATAAAATTCTCAAGAATGAATGAAGAATTTTACAATGAACGAGGTAATTTGATATAAATTTCTAAAAATTTCTAACCACGTTAATCATAAATATGAAGAAATTTTTTTAACCAACAATATGTCTAATATGGAAATAGTTGATCTTTATAATAACTTTCTTGCTAACGAAATATCCAGTCTTATTATATATAATGTTTTGTTTTGCATTAGCAGGGTAATGCAAGCTATGTGTTCAACTAAGGTTGTGTGTTATAGCGAACGTGGTATAAAATGCAAAAAGTGGTCACTGTGTCAGGGCTTAATTCTTTTTCTATATATGGTCTGTTCCTTACTTGCATGCAGGCTTTTTCAGATGTATCAGTAGTGAGGATGAGTGGGTTATGTAAAAATACTATGCGCGGGTATTAGAGCACTAGGTCATCAAATGCTGTTTTGCTATTACGTCGCTTACATAGAAGAAAGCTTCTGCTTCCAATCCAAAAAGTGCTATATTGAAATTAGTGGGAAGTTATTACGCGATATTTTGGCCCCGAAAGATAATGTTGTAAATTAATAGTGGCCTCTATTGGTTGGAAATGTTATTACTGGCTTAAATATCTCGGCTAGTTCAATTTGATGATTTGAAGAATTTTGTTTTGGCTATTATGCCCACTATTTTTTTTGTTTGCGTTAACGAAATTGGTAATTAGCAATTTCGTCATCTACTTTTCTGTAATCGACGATTAATTAGAAATTTTTGTATTATTGCCTTTTTTGGGGGACGAGGAATTGCGGCTAGTTACAGTGCCTGAGAGATTGTTATACAGTTTTGTCTCCTAGTCAATGATTGACGTGGTTATTGATTTTTTCAGTTATGGAATGTTATAGTCTACAGTTTTTCGTGTATATAAATTGTTTGTTGCTTGTATTCTAAGTGGAATACTAACTAACTTCTTATCGCATTCCATATAGAATTCGCAGTGCAAACGCAATTCTATATAGAATCGATTCAATTCTATATAGTTGTGCAAATGCCAAGCAATCCCGTCAATCATAAATATGAAGAAATTTTTTTTTAACCAACAAAATGTGTAATATGGAAATAGTTTATCTTTATTGAATATAGTATTTTTGCATACATGTATATTATGATGCTGATTGCTACTTACGAGGTGTTGCTCGCCGAGGCATTGAGCCAAAAGAAACTGACTCTATACTATACATCCGACAAGAACACTTTGGAGACCAGACAATTGACGCAGACCGTAGAATAGGTCTTACAAGCACCACATACAAAGTCTTTGTTATGGAGGGATTTTCAATTCTTTTGAACAACTTCTTATACATATTGCTTTATTTATAATTGATGGAGGTTGAAGTCCATTTTTTGATCAGGTAAATATCAAGATCTACGTACGATACCCTATTCTCAATATTGTTACTGTCAATTGTGTAGATGTAATAAACGAGGGGTGACTTAGAGTGTGATATCTTTTTGCATCTGGAAAGTTTCCGTGGCATTTGGTTAATGGTACACCAGTATACCCAATGATAATAAATCACAGGCGAAAATGTCTAAACCCCTTACACTTCGAATAGAGTGAAATAGTTTAACATCGTCTGCAAACATTAATTATTACTGTACTGAATAACCTCAGGAAGACCATTAATAAAGAAAATAAAAAATACGGGACACAAATGGCACGCCAGAAGATACAGATATCACTATAGAATCGAGAAATTTATACCCTACTCTGTGTGCGATTGGATAAATGCGACTCAAACCGTTTGAAAACATCAGAAAACTCGATTTTTGATAGCTTCAAAGTGAGAAGGTCATGATTCGCTCTATCACATGCCTTACTAAAGTCTGTGAAAATAACGTTATTTTGATTACATTCGGAAGAAGCTTTAAAAGTATAATTTGAAGGTTCTAGTAGGTTTGTAACGTGATTTGCGCAGCAAAGCACATGTTGGGATGAGGAACGAATCAAGCGATTGGTTATACGCCACTCAAATAATTTTGGTATAAGATTAAGTTAGACAAATCGTCTGCACTTATTGATGCATTAACTGTTACCACTTTTATGACGGGGTACTAAATATCTCATTTTCCATAAGGGGGAATACGCCAGTGGAAAACGATACATTGAAGATATTAGCTAGTGGCTTACAGAAAAAATTAGCGGCGTTAATAAGAATAGAATTGAACACCATCAGGACCCGGCCTAGTGCAATATTTAAAGTTTTGCAGGCAAATAAATAATCTATATAGAGTACACAACTGCGTGGAAATACGTCAATGACAAAATAAAAATGCTTACAGGAAAACTATATTTGATATGTAATTAAATACATATTGAGCTTAAGACTAAACACTAAAAGCACCAACTGAAACCACTCTAGCGTATTACAATAACGTTAAAAATGACAATAAAGTTGCTAAAATGCAGTGACCATAAGACCTAGTTCATTCAGTGTAGTTCATTTTGTAAATATCTATAAAAATTATGATTTAAGCCAATTACCTTAAGCTGAAGAGCTTCTATGCTAGATCAAGGACCCCTAAGCTAATTTCCGCTCATATATAAAAAAATCTATTTTCATTTCATATTATTTATTTTTTATATTTTCTCGAGAATTTAATATATTATAATGTATTAGAGTTATTTTCTAATTTAGTGTCATTGTTATTATATATATGTATGTGTTTATATAAGTATGCGTGCATATGTAAATATGTGTATATAAAATTTTATTTATAGTAGACTAAATTGTTATACATAAATCATTTATCAATTTAATTTAATAGTTATTAATAAATGTTTCTTTTTATATTAGTGCGGCTACAACTGACATATTTTCTCAATTTATCTATTTATCTACTTTATAATAAATAAATCAATAGTGAGCATCGAATCATAAACCACGTGAGGCATCATATTCATATTGCATTATTCCATCAGGATAACTTATCGAGACTAAACATCCTTCAATCAAATCAAAAACTAATTAATTCATGTGGAGGTGGTTTGTATTCGGCCAAGGTAAGCACATATCAAGCCCATAATGTCTAACACATGTTATGTTTTCCACATGCGAAGAACAGCTAACCAAAAATTTTCCTAGTGAAAGTATATGTGTTGTAATTTAACGATCTCAACCATGCAAAATTAAAAAGATACAAAAACACCTTTACTCTTTTTAGAAAATTTCGTAAACTGAATTTACTGTTAACTTTATTAAATAGTTTATAAGATGTTTCCATTTGAAGTTTTTTTGTAATATCGAGGCGACAAGATGGCAAATCTTAGACACGTTTTGGTTGTCTTTTGTTTGCATGATAGGTACAAGCACACAAAACAATAAGGAAAAATGCAAACAGCATGTATGCATTAATTTGCAATTGAATTTTTTAGAGTAGTTTAATCTCGGTTTATTTTTAATTTTTTTTTAGTTTGTATATATGTTTATTATTATTATTATTATTATAATTTTAGACTAATAAAATAAATTCTTAGACTAAAGGAAATAAAAGACGTTGTGCACTAGCAACACAGGCTCGCGGCTCTAATTTATGAAAGGACATTGGATATTGAGCCTAGTAGTTTTGATAAAGTAATATATTGTATTGATATTCTCTTCTGTACCTGATTTTAGAATGTCGATAGGATTAGTCGCTCCAAATGTAATACCTCTAGCCAAAGAAAAGTTAAGGCCGTCACAGAGTGTGTGCTTTATAGTGAGAATTTCTCTACAATTGCAAATTGGGGAGGAAGACTTCTTCAAGATCCCTTGGTGAGTTGTGATTGTACGGCCACGGCGAATTCTGGAAAATGTTTGGATCTTGATTTTTTCAACATTTGTTGGATTTGGTGGAATTAATTGAGGGTTAATAGAAGAGTAGTGCTGATGGTGGTATTGTAGATTTACTGCTGAAATTTTCTCTTTAACTTTTTTGCCAATGTATCTTTGAAGATCCAACTTTCCATGACATCATCCAAAATTAGAGGTGCAGAAGCAGCATACTTCGCCGTGCGATCAGCCTGCTCATTTCCAATAAAGCGATATGACTTGGTACTCATAGCTTGGGTTTGGTAACACTGCGTGTGCGTTGTAGTCGCGTTTTGGTTCTGTGCAAGAAATATTTCAATTTCTTATTGTATATCTTATCTTTTTTGCTTTATTCGGATCAATGATATAAAATTCTTTAATAGCATAAAGTGTATAATTGCATTTATATGAAATATAGTAATCATTTACATGAAATTCAATTTGGTTTTGTGCAATCAACAATTAGAGCTCTTGGTAAAAGTTTCTCTTTTTTCTGTTAATTTGTGTTTACAGTTTGTTTTGCTTTCGCTCTATATTTACAATGTCAACGAAAGTTGAAAGTTTGGTTTAATTTGTTGACAATTTTTGTGTAGCTGAATTTTTTAGTTTTTTGTCCTTTTTTTATTTATTTTTTCTTCTCTCTTCATAATCTCCTTCTGTTTTACTGGACATGGATTGCCTATTTACACCATGTCGTGTGAAAACAGGCCCAGAATCTGAACGATTCATCTCGTGTTGGCTCTGCGATCGTTTTTGCCATGCAAAGCGCGCTGGTCTTAATGGCCGTGCTGCTGATGCAGCCGTTGATCTCTCGAAAGGCTCACGATGGTCATGTCCTGACTGTAGGAAGCGTGACATAAATTTCTATAAACTCTTTACGGAGACGAGAAATTCTTTCTCACATTTGAGCAAAAATTTCGGCTCCTTGTGGGAGAAGTTTGAACTAATAAAGACCCGGTTTGACCAGTGTCGTTATATTGAGAACTCATCTTCTTCCCCAGCTAGCAAAGTTGTAACTCGTAGCGTAACGTGTGGTACGTCACTTCCGAGCTCTCTTAAGTCTGATTCGTTGGCACAAGTTAGCGCTTCCTCAATGTCTACAAAGAACGATAGTGTTTATGCTATCGTTGAGTCCGTCGGTAACAAAACAGTTACAAATAAGACGAGAAGACCTTCGGGTTTGAGCTATGCTGAAGTGGCAAGGGCATTTCCTGCCAGTGGCGTTACTCACTCGACTCTGGCATCATCGCCGAAAAATAATAAAGCGAATAATAGATCGTCCTCTCCCTCTGGCTGTTCGAGTGTCAACGGTGGCCACCAAACTGGACACGTCGCACAAGCTGCTCGTACAACTGTAATTACCCTTTCTTTATTCTCCCCTTCTCAAAACTTCCCAGCCGTGAACCCTCCTGTTCCTAGTAATGATATTTGCCTGACGGCAGTTCCTACTAGAAAAGCAATATTTGTGTCAAGACTGGCACTTGAAACATCGAAAGTCCCATCACTCAACTTAAAGCGCGTTAGCATCTTCAAATTGGCCCCTTCTCAATCTAGAGCATTATCTTCTCTTAAAATACTAGTTCCGACTGAAAACAGTGATATGTTGTTAGATAAACCACTGTGGCCAGTAGGATCCTTAAATAAGGAATTTATTCCTCGAGATCGACCCCGTAATACCAAAGCAGTAGTCCTGCCCCCTTCAAAAAACTAAATGTTCTTCAGGCCCATTATATCTCATTTAATAAAATGTTAGGGGCCTAAAAACAAAAATTCGTTCTACTTTCCTAAATTCAGTAAGCACTGAGTTTTTCTGTTTGGCCTTCACTGAAACTTGGTTAAAATTTGATCTACATTTGTCGGAACTTTTCCATAATTCTTTCCATGTTTTCAGAAATGATCGATTGAATCGCATTGGTGGCGGTGTATTAATTGCCATATCTGTGTCAGTCCCGTCCAATTCAATACAATTTCCCATTTCTCCTGACGTTGAATTTATCGCCATTCGAGCGAAAATGCCTAATAAACAGCTATTTATAACCTGCTCCTACATTCCCCCAAATTCTGATAACTCCATATATAAGAAACAGGCTGCCTTCATTTGTGAAGTGGCCAAGCAGTCTAGACCCACCGATTTGGTCGTTGCGTTGAGAGACTTCAACCTGCCTCAAGTCACTTGGTGTAACAGTTATAACTCTGGCTGTTTGATTCCTTCTTCAACATCTGATAGAGCTGTTATGTTCTTTAACGAATTATTTGACCATAATTTAGTTCATTATAACCGTACCTTTTATTGCAATGGTAGACTGCTTGATCTCTGCTTTGTCAATTTTCCTGAGATTCGTGTAAATCGTTGTCCACCTTTTAGTTTACCTGAGGATCCTTATCATCCAGCAATGTGTATTTCCTTTCATTAAAAGTATGATGTTCGTTGAACTTCTCTAATGTTCCTAATTCGACTTTTTCAAATATATATTATGATTTCCATAAAATCAATATTTCAATGCTAAAATCACATCTTTCACCTATTAAGCTTGATTTCTCAGTTGGAACTATTGTTAGCTTAGTATCATTGTTCTACAATATATGAAATCTAGCTATTTCTGCATCCGTTCCGATCACGCTGCCCTGTCCACGAAGCAAGTGTCCGCCGTGGCTTAATAAGTTAGTTAGATATTACAGGAATAGGAAAAACAAGCTTTTCTAGAAATTTTTGAAAAGAGGCTCTTCTTTACACTATTTCGCTTACCGAGCCGCAAGGCATAGATTTAATTTTCTCAATCACCAATATTATTGCAGATACCTTAAATTTATTAAATTCTCTCTGTTTGCTAATCCTAAATACTTTTTTAAGTTTGTTAATTCAAACAGAAAAATTTCCCTAAATCCTTCGCATGTTTCTTTTAATGGCTATGAGTCCTCGGATGACATTAAAACCTCAAATCTGTTTGCTGAGTACTTCCGACGAAAATTTTCGACTGCTAGTTTCGATTTATCAGCAAACTCCGATAACTAATTTGGTTTCATTACACAATTTGGTTATTTCTGATGACGACGTTTGTAATTGGTTGACTTCTCTGCATTACAGTTGTGCGCCTGAACCTGATGGAATTCCATCATGTGTACTTAAGCCTTGCACTATTGAGCTTTGTTTTTTAATTTGTCCCTAAATTTAGGTGTTTTCCCTTTGCGTTGGAGGAGTAGTTACTTTATTCCTATTCACAAAAGTGGGAGTAGACAACTCGTGGAGAACTACAGAGGCATTGCAAAGCTAAGTGTTTTACCTAAACTATTTGAGAGAATTTTGACTCAGCATTTGGCCTTTGCCATCAAATCGTATACTTCTCCACTCCAACATGGCTTCCGAAAAGGAAGAACTACGGTCACTAATCTGTTAGAGTTTACTTGTCAGATTTTCAAAGCATTTTCCAATGGCTCTTGCACTGACGCCATATACACCGATTTTAGCAAAGCGTTTGATTTGGTTAACCACAAATTACTTCTCTTTAAACTTTAAGTCGCTGGCTTCCCTTCCCATTTAGTGAAATGGATAAGCTCTTATCTGCATTATAGGTCATTCAGGGTTTTGTTTAACTTCACCACTTCATATGAATTCCACGTTTCGTCAGGAGTACCTTAAGGTAGCCACTTAGGACCCATTTTATTTAATCTATACATTAATGACTTGCCTTCGGCGGATAAATCTAGCCAGATCTTAATGTATGCTGATGATGTGAAACTGTTTTCTTCTTTTTCCTTAGAATCGCAATCACATCAGCTTCAAACTGACCTAAATAAATTGGTGGCATGGTGCTCGTCGAATTATATAAGAGTCCTTTCCTTCAAGAAGGAAGTCATTGATTACCCAGTATTTCCTAGATTCGCACAAGCTGGAGGACGTCGAGTCATTCACAGATTTAGGCGTTCTATTTGACCACAGCTTATGCTTTAGCTTGCGTATTGAGTTTTTGTTAAGTAAATCTAGGTCCGCCCTTGGTTTTATAAAGAGGTGGTCCAAAGAGCTTGATTATCCTTACGTTACGAAAAGGCTGTACACGTGTTTGGTTAGATCTATAATCGAGTATGCCTTCGTTGTGTGGAGTCTTTCCTATAGGTGCTATGTAGATTCAATTGAATCTGTTCAAAAGAAAGTTTTGCCGTTTGCGCTTAGGAATTTGTCTCTTTTTCCCCTAAGAAAATAGGTTGCTTCTGTTATCCTTACCATCTCTTGAGAAACATAGATTTGTTCTTGGCCTTTCCTTCTTGATCAAAGTAATAAATGATAACGTAAACTCGCCCGCTTTACTTGGTGAGTTTAGCTTTAATATCCCCAACCGTTTCTTTAGCCATTTTATCTTGATTAAGCTTAGCCAATATAAATACAATTATGAGCTGTTTAAGCCGCTCGGAGTTGTTTGCAGAAACCTTAATGATGTCTATCACTTATTCTCAATATCGGACTCTTTAAAGTCTATTAAAGCAACTTTGCTTAATACGCGCGATCTTTCTATGTCGTACTTAAACTAACTTTCGTTCGTAATCTTTTTTTCGAAAATTATATGGTGTTGTTAATGTGTCGGTTGCCAAGCTTATGGATGTTTGCTATAGCTTAGGGGTTCATTCGCAACAGGGATCTGTTCTTGTTGCGGGTGTGCTTCTGTGATAGTTGTGTACATGCCTTATTTCTTTTTTTTCCTTTTTATTTATTTATATATGAATAATTATTTTTAGTTTCTTAATTTTTGTTTTTATTACTCTTCTTTTTTCATATATTTCTCTATATTGTATACTAGTTTTAAAAGAATTAGTATAAGATTTACTTTAAGTTGTATTTGAATTCGACTGCTTAATTTAGTCGAATTCCATGTATAAGTAAGCAAAATAAAATAAAATAAAAAAAAAATAGCATTCTAATTTTTTCGCCGTGTGTTGTAATGATATTCCTCAATTTGTTGATAGTGCTCCATCTCGAATTCGAAGGATTATATATATATAGCTTTTAGT
>CCAG010006647.1:0-20168 GCA_001077435.1 Glossina morsitans morsitans | reverse complement strand
TGAAACATGCAACATCGAAAAGCGGGGAACGAGTTTTTATTATAGCATCAGAAAAATATTTGGTTTACTTTCTACTTTACTAAGATAAATATGTTTTTACACATGCGATCATTTGACCGCTCGTGGTAGAAATAGGTATACATGAAATGTCGCTAGGTTTAGTGTTAACATAAGTCGGTTCAAAGTTAACCCCACTATACTGTATACGGTTTATTAGGAATGCAATTGAAAATTGTGGAAATTGTGTGTTTGTCTCTCTTTACGAGAGGGTAGAACATATTCCGTTCTTCATTGAGCTCCTTGCCGACCACTTTATTGTAATTATTATCTTAACATTTTCTATTTATGAAAAGCATGATGAACTCTCTTATCGACAAAGGTGTCAAGGCATAGAAAATTTTATGATTTTATGAATTTCCTTTAATGATTGGAATGGAAAAGTAGAAAGCATTCCATTACAGATCCATCAGTGCCAGATATTAATTGCTGTTGTGCCGGTGCAAAAGTATTATTATGATCAGCCTGATTATACGTTCACATCATAAAAAACAATTTCAATGCTTCACATTTCGAAGACTTTCAGAAACGAAGAATTTTTTATTTTTAAACTTTACAGTAGATATGGTACACGGTACACACATTTACTTTACAGTACATGTGGTACACAGTACACACACGTACTTTACAATACATGGGGTACATAGATAGGTAAAGTTTGCGCGGATGCATGCAACAATTAGAAGAAGGACTGGCGATAAACCTATCTCTTCTTGTACCGATCTAAGCTTGTCTGTCTGTCCGTCTGACCGTCTTGTGCCTTGTGTTCAACCTACAGGGTTGCAATTTTTGAGATATTTTGATGAAATTTGTTACACGACATAGTTTGGTCTAAGGACGAATGCTATTGGAAATGTTTCGGATCGGGACACTTTTTCGAAAACTTCTCATATAACCCGTCATATTGAAAAGTCCTTATACGATGTGGAATATTTAATGATGGGAAGGTATCCCACTGCAATGTTGTCACTTGTTTTAATTGCATTTGTAAGTCAACGAAAAGTAAGAGTTATATACATCTGTGTGAACCTTGAAAGATTAAAAAAAAAAACACATAAAAATTTACGAATTTTCGGAGAGAACCCCTCCTGACGCCCGCACATCTATGTATTACAACCGTATCACAGATATGCAATAATATAACCAATTATAGTAAATCAAACATCGAAAAATACGAATAAAAATATTTTTTTCATAGCCTTCTGGGGAGAGGGGGAAAAATCAAAATTTGGACTTTAAAATTCGCAAAAACGTGAAACAAAAAAAAATACTCTGAATAAATAGCAAATGCTTTTGCAAAACTTTGTGGAAGAACGAATAAAAACCCATTTGAAGAGTAAATCCATAGGATGCAGCTCGATATAAAATAATAAGGAATTATTTTTCACTTTTGAATTTCTAATAAAAGAGAAAAAAAAAAAGAAAGATGAAAACCGAAAATCCCTCTAAATAGTAAGTCAACAAGTAAAGCAAATTAATAGATAAATTTTGTTTATATGGTATCATAAAATTTGCGCCTTGTTAGAGACGTGCACTATTCGTATGTACTTGTAAGTGAAATGTAAGAAAAGTTTATTTGTTTTCTATCCTTCAGTCTTGCTGTCATTTGCTGCTTTTTATAGCATGCAATACAAAAATGCATTTAATATACAAAAAAAAAAAAAAAATATATATATATATATATATAAAAATGATGATATTAGAGATAGATGTTGTTTTTATTTCATCATCACAATATGATGATGATCATAATCATCTGTCACAATGATAAACAAGATGCTCAACATATGCTTTATAATTGAAATAAGTGATTGTTTTCGTTCAGGTTGCGTTCAGTGACATTCGATTATAATTAATTTAAATAGTTTTTGGAGCAAAATGCTGGAAAGGAGAGTGAGACAGAGAGAGATGATACAGTAAATGACTTCATACGATCAAGTTTTTAGTTACAGCGTCAAACTGTCATTTCAAAAGTTTTGATTGACACACATTTAGTTTATCCAACAATGGTCTTTTCTCTTCTTATTCTTCTTTTTATTTATTTATTTATAACTTGGACTACTATGAGTCATGTATATGCTTAAATTAAAAAAAAAAAAAGTGCTGACATTCACAGAAATCCTCATAAATCATTTGAAAACGTTGTAATGCTTTTATATGCCTGCCTCCCTTGAAAATCAGCTGGAATCGGCTGTCAAAGAATTTGGTAACGAATTCATGAAAAATTGAAATTTTAAATAAAGCAAGAAGAGGACGTAACAACTCAGAGAAATAGTGTGAAATGTGTTGCAGATTTATAGTAACGGAATCTGTCAGAAACATGAAAGATACGAATCGCGTTCACATTAAACGTATTCGCTACTAGTGTTTAAAAAGGAAGAAAAAAAAAAAAAGAAAAAAATATATCTCACGGGAAATACCACTCTGTCCTATTTAGTTATTAATAATTGATAATTCGTTTGCGGTGAGCGACGGAATTTTTATGTTTGAATAATTAAATCACAACTCCAAAGATTAGCGTGAAATCTACATGCGACACTTTCTTTTTTTACGAGCAGTCATTTAGAGCATGCTGCCTATAGGTGCTTATGACCAGTCACTTAGATTGTGTCCCTGTGCTGTGCTACAGCTGTGTAAACACGGTTATGGTCAGAAAGAAACAGATAAGAAAAGGGGAATAGCAAGTGGACGAAGACTGACAAGCCGAAGTGTACATAAAATGTGTAATATAAGTCAATAAATTTGAAATGAAAAAATTAAAAAAACAAGTGTGTGAGTTAAATCGCTGCCAAACGGAAGCCCCCTTAATATGCAACTCTTTCGCCAATTATGCGTTTTGTGTGTGCGCATGTTGGCAGAGAGTTTTTTAATTGGCAAATATTATTGTATTGAATTGCTATGTGGCCCATCCACACAAAGACCTAAAAGACCTAGGCTGCCCGCTTGTACCCTTAGTCGTCGAACTTTAAGATTCTTACGAATCCCGCCAGTTTCCTCGATTCGGAATAGCATACTGTGCCTGGCATTATGACGAATATGTTTAACATATTCGTCAACCATCTGGTGTCTGAACCTGCAGATTCTGCCTATCATTCATTTAGAATATGATGAAATGTTCCACTCGTTCCTTGGCGGAATCTGCATGGGTAAGTATCAGGGATGCTCACATAGGTGGCGTCGCGCACGTACTTATAATATTACTAATAATATTAATAATAACATTGATAATAATTATACTAAGTTACAGATCAACTTCCAGCCTGTTTTTGAAAATGTGGCATTATTTTTTCTGTCTCACTGTAAAAATACTATTTTTATTCTTGACGCTTTACAACCATACAAGTTATCTCGTTTAAGCGCACTTTGTGTAAAATATGGTCTGTGCCAAAAAAAAATCCCGAAATCCAGGAATGATTAAAGCAATCAAAAAATCTGAATTTCATTTGTCAATTAAACGAGAAAAATCTGTTCAAAGTGAATATCGTTTCTGCTAACTCTTGGCAAAGACATGTTGATGATTTAGATAGAGCGCTATTTGACGCTCTTTAGATAAAATAAAAATGATTTCTTCATGAGATATGTATCAATGGATGAAATAGTGTTCATCTCCAGACTACAAGAGCTAAATCGGTTGTCAACGTCCAAAACGGGGAAAAAAGTAGTGCTACTAAAACAACTTTAATATCATGAAATTTTAAAACATCTCTGTTGAAAATTAGTGCTATCGAAAAGTCATAATGATCATAAGGATATTGTGAATTACTTCAACGAAACAAAAGTGTCGTTAAGGCACGCTACTAAAAACGAGAAATGCAATTAAGCCAAAAAGCCAGTGCATGTTGAAAAAAATCATTCTATTGTGTTGCCCGGGTCTGTATAGTAAAACGTCAACAGTATCGTCTACTATTTGTATTCATAGAAAGAGAGTACTATCTAAGAAGCGCTTCCCTTCTTCGGGGTAGGAAATGCCAATAGTACTGCCTGACTGTGTTCAGGACTACACTCTGTAAGCAGCGCTTCTCTTTTTATAACGATATCAAAAAAAAAAGGAAACAAACAGTCCTTTAGTGAATAGTTTCAAAGTATCTGGTGTGCTTTTGCATTTCTGTGGGAAAGATATGAAAAATGTGTAGCTAGCGATGGATAATACTTTGAGTGAAATCTTTTTAATCCCATGCTACTGAAATGTTTTTTTATGCAAAACTAGAAAGATATTATTTCTACAAGTAACATGCGACTTTGTGAGCTCGCCGGTAGATGACAGAAAATAATATAATAGATAGATTGATCTCGAATCTAATATTGATCGCAAATAATGTTTTCGGTTTTAAAGTTTATTCAAATAGAGGTCGAGATAAATGTCAACCTATTGACATGAGTGAGTGTGTCAGTGAAACGCAACTCTCACATTTACGTGTACGAGTAAGGAACTTTGAATATATTCAATACTTCATTTCCTACGTGTACGTACACTATCACGTTTACACTTCTTAAAATCAATTTTTATGTTGCAACACAACTGATGGATATCGTATTGGGGCGCATACAAGTAAGAATGCATCTATATAAACGAAATGTTTGTTGCTGTACGCCTGTATAATAAATGTGTGCATAAAAACACAAATCAAAATGTATAAAACTACATATCTACTATATCCTACATATGTTTAGTTGTTCTAATAAATTGGTTGCATGAAAATAAAATACATGCGATAACACTCGTACGATTTGTGTATGGGAGCTTTTTGTTCGCCGCTTATTCTTGCTTGAATACTTAATAGTTGGGAAAAAGAAAAAGAAAACTAAAAAAAAGAGGAAAAAATTTTTACAGCTCGATACCATACACTCGTAAAAATTTACATATGATGCTTGCCGTCACTCAAGAGTGTCAACTAAACACACTAATGTCACGTTTGATCCATCTTCTGAAAATATTTAAAAGTTATTAATTTCATTTGTATGCATAAACACATTGAAACGTATGCATATTTACAGACATGTACACGCACATATATTCATAAGTGTGTAAGTGCATATAAGTATTTTATTTATTGCTCTAATACGTTTCTCTTTTTGCAAAATATAACGTTCAAGAGGTGATGCATATGGTAGTCCGTCGCAGTCGTCGCATCCCTCAAATGGGTATTAAGAAAAAGAAAAAGAAGAACAAGAAAATCATAACGTTTATTTGACATTTAATTAACATAATTTTGCTTTTTATTATTACAAATCTCACGATCTGCACACTCTTCTGTATGTTTTGATTCTCGAAAGCGACTGAAAGTTCTTTCAAAGCAGCGATTCGTTCCAATGTTGATCATGTCATTAACAATCAACGTAAGGTTGATGTTCTTCAAATACTAAGGGAGTATCCGCGATTGCATATCGCCCTGACAGTATGAATTTTTCTCGGTTGCTTGGTTACAAAATTTTCCGCTAGAGGACACGCACAGTCTTACAGTGACTAATAAAATTTTTTATACACAAATATTCTTCCCATTTTTTTACTTATTTTCAATTTTGAGATCTTCCAATGGAACTCCTTTTCAATTTTAATTTCAATTAGTTTTCGTAAAAAGCAATTGAATCGACATGAACGCGAAAGAAAATGGTTTTCAAACAAGGAAGAAATGATTTTCAATACATTATCCATAACTAAGTCCTATTTTGTTCCTCTTTTCCTTAAACACATCGAAAGAAACAAAAAATCGTCCTTTAAGATTAATCATGATCAATCTTTGGTATTGCAATAAGAGTGGAAGCAGCGTCTTCGTAAGCTACCAGTCTACCGAGGAATGACTGGTGGTTGTGATTAAGGGACCTGACTTATGGCCGAAAACTGCACTGTGCACACTATATGTAAACATTGGTAGCATGGGGCACTGCTGAAAGAGTAAGCGTAATCCACCACAGTAGCCGAGGTGACAAGGACCTTGACGGGAGTTCAAACCTTAAGCACGGTATAGTTTTCCTTGGTTGTAGCTATATAGCCCAGTCGGTAAAGACATAATACTTACCGATTGGGCATACACCCACTAGACTGTATTCACAACCTTCCTCTCTTCATTCTGGTATCCTATTACACGAACAGCGGACATCTCCTACGGTTGGATTGGTCATGTTAATGAGAAAAATACAGTACTTTCACGTGGACGAACTATAGTTTAACAAATCTTCGCAGACTCCGCGTTATATGCAAACTAGTAACAACTTTTTTATACTCTCAGCATTCCCAATATAGTGTTAACTATGCATTTTCCTTGAAAAATCAAATTAAGTGATCAAAGTAATTTAGAGCTAAAGACGGACAGCTAAGCTTATATCGATTCAGAAAATGTTGATAATTAATGACACGATCGGTGTAATAAAACATGGGTCTATCCCAAGTCTTTCTGGATGTTGCTTACATCCGAACAAACCTTATATGCCCTTGTATTCCGTGTTATATAGGCGATAAAAGTATATATCAATTATGTATACCTTTTAGGGAAAAGAACCGATAGTCTCAGTTGGTAGTGCTCTTCCTACTTTTTGACACTAAATCTTAAAATACAAGCATATCTAAGTCTACCGGCTTTACTCTAAATTCTACCACAGCTGAGATTTGAACCCACGACCATTGAGTTCTTAGTCGAGATCCTTTGCCCATTCGGCTGCTCAGGCACATAATAATACTAATAACAATATCAATCGGTCCATAACTCACGACAACTGGGTGAGAGCAAAACATTTTCTCTTCTGAAAAATTCCGTCCTTTTCAAAAGTGATGCAATCAGTTCAACACTTCCCTAACGCTTTGATGCCTTTCTTACTGGATAATTTGCCACATTTCCCAAAACACATTTAAATTTCTGGAATATTCTCGTCGTTTGATCCAAAACATTTTCCCTGAAGCATCTATTTTAAGGTTTGGAAACACGGGATTGTAGCTGACCCCCATCCCTGAAGTACACGATGCGTGGAGCAGCCATTCGAACTTAAGCTCATGCAATTTTACCAGCGCTCCGAATTGGTAAAGTGTTGATGTGTTTGCTCCACTATGAGCGGATGGACATTTAAGAAAAACTACAACAACAATATTATGGGATATTGAATACTTCTTGCAACTTCACTTTTCGATTATCGGGAATAATTTATAGAATTTTCTTATGTTTTCATATGTAACCACATCGTTTCCGCTTGTAATCACTTGTTCTAGGCCTCCATCGTAATAATCGATGTCTTCTATATGACTTCATTCAAAGCCACCGGCAGATTGTTGTTTTCAACGGAATATGACTTCCATTGGAATTTTCAACTCAATGCTAAGTTTGAAATCTCTTCTTCCCCATTGAAAATCAAGGCACGAAATTGGGATTTTTTCCATTCTTTCGGGTAAACAAAAATAGCTTTACGAAGACTCGTGTAATTTGCAATGAATAGCCGAAATAATATAAAATTTAACCAGATGTCGTTCGATTGTTTGCGGACTTTTTGCTACAAATAGCATCGATATGTGAGTCACAGGAATTAGTGTCCGATCTCTTGTATATCAGTTCTATGATTGGCGTAGATAGATATCTCATTTCTTTCGAAATGCATTTGTGGGTTTCGCTTACGCAAACATACGTAGCAAGTTTCATATTTGAATGGCGATGAACGAATCCATTCAGTATTTCACATTTTGATGATGGATATATACAGACTTGGTTCGATCCCAGCTTACCGAAAACGTAACAACTACTTTTACATTTAAGTAAACAAACTTATCTAAATACATATGTGTTCTCTGGCGACTGTAGGGGCAAAATAAAGTTGAATTCAATATTCCTTTTTAATGCATAAAATGTGGTTATGTTGATGTGTTTACTTTGTTAATTTAATAAACAGTTGATAACTTTTCAATTTTAATTGCATTAATTGTCTGTCAATTTTTTAAAGCTACTGTGTATATATGTACGAAATGCATATATACTTGGCCTTTTTTTTTTCTTTTCGTTTTTTATTTTTTTTTTTTTAATCTAAAAAAACAATATTTAATGCATTTATAAATAAATTTTATGACCAGTCATAACATCCACATGAATTCAAATGACGCCTCAAGACAAACATAAGCAATGAAAAGCGAAACGTTCGCTAAACGTTAATGATGTTTATGACAATCAAAAAACATAAAAAAAAAAAAAATAAAAACACAAAAAGGAATTTTTAAATAATAAAGTAATTAAATCAAAATGAAATGGGATGCGTGAGACGTAAAAAAAAAAAAAAAACTAGTAGGAATAGTTGGCTGGGGAAACAACATAATTTGCGTATGAAAAAAAAAAAATAAATAAATAAATAAAAAAAAATTAAATTCATAAACACTTACCCTTTTTTTGCATAAATGAAAATAAATCATCGAGGAATTCTTTGCGTTTGGGATCATCATTGATTTCATAAAGCTGGAATAGTAATAAAAACAAGTGTAAAAATTAATTATTGTGATTTCGATGTTTTTCTTTTTTTATTTACTTATTTTCTTCTTCTTCTACTTCTTCTTCTTCTTCTTGATTCAAGTAATAATTTTATAATCTTGCAGTTCACCTTGTATTGTTGCAAATTCATGTTTATAGAACTGCACGTTAATCGCTTTACGATTAACAACAATGGCACTATAAACACTTTATAAATATTTTGACACTTCAGATAAACCCCCGTATACTGTGATAGCCTAAGGGTAAGCAAGCCAGCCGACACAATGAAACTATTGTAAATAAAATTGATATTAACCCTCGAGTGTCAGCATGCGCCACAGGTTATACAATTGAGAGATAAATGAACTGATCATAGACGCACTCTCTCATGTATTGAACAAACGAATCTCGAAAACAAAACAAAAAAAAATAAATAAAAAACAAACAAAAGGTAAAAAAAACAACCCGTCGAGAATTGGTTCACAATGAGCCCTAATAATCACAATAATAAGATCTCTATCAGATTTTGCCACCACAGAAGCGCAGTGTTTTATTACTTTTAACATTTCTTCCTGCTGCCGACTAATAGAGTTTGGCTTGTTTGACGACAATGAATAAGTCGAAAATTTCGTATCATTCATTCATCGTTTGATGTCTGCGCATTGCACGTTACTATTATATATATATACAGGTATAAATATATATATAAATTTTCCATACATAAACGAATGGTTGGACAGACGAACAAAAGGCCCAAAAGAAGAAAATTGAAAAAGAAAAAAAAAAAAAAAATTATGCAGATTACAAAGAGATACATGTTTGCCAAGTTTATGCATAACATCGGGGGGTTATGTAATATATTCTGTCAATATTTATGTAATAAAAATAATTTTTATTAATATTTTTTCACAAGAGTTCTTTCATCCTTTGCATCCATTCTCCTGTCATACTATAATCAAATCATTTTGAACAGTTCATAACTATGGAGGAAGGCAAGCATTTACTAAAGAAAACAATAGTAATTTGTTGCCGACGGTGTTGTGACTACCAACGGTAAGTGTTAACGTAGTGTATATTTTCAATAAAATGATTAGTTATTCGACAAACAGTGGCTTTCCATTCTTTCCAACAGTTTGGATCACAAAAACTTTGAAGATGCGTGAGCGTGGCTTTGTCTATTTAGGGAGATAGAAAGGCGTTTTTCAAAACGTAAGCGATAGACAATCGGACATTAGGATACTACTGGAAATATAAGTGCATGGTAGAGGGAGGCAGAGAGAGATCGCTAACGAAAGTTAATTATCTTCTCAATAACATTGGCTTTCGATTCTTTCCAACAATTTGAGTCACAAATACTTTCAAGATGCGTGAGCTTGGCTTCCACTGTTTGGAGCGTTAGAAAGTATTTTAAAACGCAAGCAACGGGCGATAGGGCCCCATTGGTAACAAACATTGTAAGAGAAATTAATGGCTCTGAAGGCGCGAATTAAAGTCCAACGTTATGCGTAAAAGCCTGTGTTTATTGGCATAAAGGCAGAAACTTATTGAAATTGGAAACTTATCTCAAAGCAAACGGATCTTGAACAAGCTCAATCTTTTTAAGCTTGCTAACATTTCGTCGGGTCTTTTGACAACCCAAATTTACCCACGAACAAACCACTCAAAGAGATGATACACACCACAAAGGTTCTCCATTTTATGCACAAGAAGTACATATTCTTTTAATCTTGATAATCTCACTTATAGGCAACGAAGGACATGCTCTGACACCCGAGTTCTTGCAGTGCAAGTTTCCACTGAATCTTTTCGTGTACTATGAGATTTAGGAATTATTGATAGTATACTATAGTAGTAACCCGGGACGTGTTGCAGAAGACACATCATACTAGCATTTGCGGCCGCGAAGCGCCTACCGAGCTTTAATTTCCTGGATTATTACGCGACAGGGCAGGCCAGTCAACGTCTTCGCAATATCGCTGAAGAGTATACTTGATTCAAGTATGCATTTGTTCCCAATACCGGTTTAAATCCGACATAGCCAACTAATACGAATTTTATCAAGTAACTTCAAAGCCTAGTAGCGCGTCAACTAAGTCAGTATAAAGTTCTCGTGAAATCATAATAAATTTGGTAAAGTAATGCTTGCATGTATTTCGATCAACGACATAGTTTGGTGAAAATAGTAAAGTAACGCGAAGTATCAATGAACACAACGGTTAAATTCGATGATTTTGACCTTTCCCTAGATAAAATAAAAGCGTTCCATTTAGTATTATTGAGTTATTGAGTGTACACACAGATGCTAAAATAACATTTTCGAGGTGCATTACGTTTTTTATTCGATTTGAAGAAATCTGCTTCCGAAGCCAATGAAACACATTTAGAAGCTGGTGATAATGCAGCTCCATCTTATCCCAATTGTCGGATATCAAAGGACGGCCTGGAGGACCAAAAGAGTTCGAAAGATAATGAATTGCAAACTTTCAAAGAACTTTCGAACAACATAGCAGTTGATGAATCAACTGTGTTTAGATATTTACATGCGCGACGATAAAGATCCAAAAGGAGGGAAAATAGCTACCATTGACTGAAAATGCAATTCTTAACCATTTCAACGTCGCGTTTTTATTGCTTGCAAGCGCAAAAAGTCATGGCTTAGTCCAGGAGAGCCATGCACATCGGCACCAAAAAGGAATATTCATGGCCATGTTTTGGCCACTTTTGCTATGCATATGATGGGATCAGCAACACGTAGTGTATTAGAAGCTGCTAAAGCCAAATGAACCAGTTACTGCAAATGTCTACCGACGTTAGTTGAACAATTTGAACGAGGTAAGACGGCAAAAGACCAGCAACAGCGGTTAACAGGATGCGGTTGTCATCTTCTTGCATGACAACAGCATAAAAGCGACCTCTTTTAACACTTAGACATGAGATCGTTTAAAAAAAAACTGTATTTCTTTGTGAAAAAAGACGAGAGCAAGCAAAGGAGAATATCGCCGATCATTCTTTACATTTGATTGCATTTTTCTAGTTGACATTGCAACCTTCTCCACAAGATCAATAATATTTAATGCTAATGATAACTAAGTTCAAGATCATCGATTTCATTGGAGGTTGACGGTCTAGTCGAACCTGTTTCTCCTTCAAATACTTTCTTAGTCACGTAAAATTTCTTACTTCACAAGCAATTTTATCTCTCATACAGAGTTTAATAAAATTCCTTTGTTCACTACAAATATTTATTTCCTAAAATTCGTCGTTTAACAGAATTTCCAAAGTTTACTAGGAATACCCTCTAGCTTACACACCAACAAGCCAAATAACGTCAACCTATTCCATTTTTTTTAGTAATATTCGAAATGCTAGAATGCTTCAAATTAAAAAATTCCCTTTATTTTTTGAACAGAGTAATCCCTGTTTTTTATTTTACCAACATTTCTTTAATGAAAACAACGTCTAGAACTATGGTAGTGAGGCAAGGTTTAGAAATATATGTTACTTGTACGACCAACCGTGGGGTTTAACCGTTTGAGTACCAAGCAGAGCGATCGCGCTGTTTAGATTTTATTTTAAAACTGTCTGGGTTTTTTCGACATAAAACCAGTATTTTTCCACAACCGTCTGGGACTCAAAGGGTTAAACTTGTTGTTTTATAAAAAGCGGAATAAAAAGATGCACTTGTTGTTTAATGCGTAATGTCACTGTAAGTTTTACGGAAAAAATATCTTTCTTCCACAGACTTATCACATACTGTTAGACTTTCGAAATTTTTCCCTTTCGAACCGCTGACGAGAGACCAACTATGTTAAATGCAATCTTACATAGTGGACTCTTTTAATACTTTCCTAATATTCATTTAAATCGTTTCCAAACAAAACAAGTAAGAAAATTATATTCGGCAGTGACCGAATCTTAAATAAGACAAAAAAAGTGAAAACATTAAATTTTCACGCTCTGTAATATGCTGCTGAGTTTTTCTATTTTCAAAATAAAAATTTTTACTACATAGGTCGACGTTGCAGGCATGTCCTTGGAAAAGTTTGAATCACATCCAAATTGTTTTACCAAATTCTAGACAGATGGACAGACAGACATGTTTAGGCGCATTTTAAATTAGAAATCGGCCAACATATCTACACTTTCGGTAAAGGGAGAATGTTTACCACAAATACTACAAAGTAGGGCAAACAGACAGATGGACAGACAGATATGTCTATCCTAAATTGGAAAACGGCCAAGAATTTTTATACTTTACGGTGCTTTTGAAACTTGTTTCTGCACATTGTGGAGATATTCAAAAAAAGGTACATTTTGATATATTTGGTAGACGTGGCCAACTTTTTCCATTTCCCATACACAGGTGCTACAGCGTGCCCATAGAATTCGTTCAAATTTTTGTACATTTCTCTGCTATAGCTTATGAGTAATAAGCAAAAGACCTTCATTTCTTTTGAAAAACAGAGGTTTTCTTAGTTTAGGTAATACTGTGGGCATATACTTTCACCGATTTGACTCGTTTTCAATGCCAGGCTGTGTGCAAGAACTTCCAATGTTTTTGCCAAATTTAAAATGGATAACTTTATTTTTGCGGTCAGGAGAATGTTTACAATAGACATTCCACAGACGGACAGACAGCCAGACGGACATGCTTAAATCAATCCAGAATTCTATTCAAATCAAGAATATATGTATTTTGTGGAGTTTCCAAAACTTCCTTCTGGGCGCTGCAAACATTTAACTAAATCATCCTTCGGTGATGGATATAAAAAATGATAGTATAGCTGCGTGACGACAACCGCTGATCGATGAGCGGATTTGAAACAGAGAATTATTCGGAAGTTTTCAATGTTTCTGGCAAGGAAATAAAACGTTCAAATGAACTTTCTTTCGCTGATTATGAATTCGGCTATTAAATTATACGTTTTCTTGTTGAGCGTAGATTGTTCGAATCCCTGTTTGATATTTAAAAATACTGCCTTTTATACCGAGTATTAGAGTAAAACATTTGAATTTTTCATCAAAAAAATAAGTTTTCTTAATAAAAGATGTTTTCTGCTATTAGATAGTCCGGAAATTTCTTACAGATTTTCCCAACAGTAGGTCAAAATAACTTTTTGAAGATAGCTTGACAGGTAATTCAGGTAGCAGGTAATCAAAGGTATTTGTAGTTATGTTTATTTTGTAAAAATCTTCCAAAGTGACAGATTGTGTTATAGAATTGAAACGTACGAGTTTTAAAATCGAAGATTAAAGCAAGCATGTAAGCAGGTAGAGAAATATGTGCTGAGTACACACTTGCCAAACTTCGTTTGCGAAATTTTCATCTCCCTTCCTGTAGGCCCAGTACAATTGGTGACGGGCATTTAAAGGTTATGGTTGAAGCTGATCGATCATAACGATTAGTGAGATTGCAGGAAAACTTAACTCATCCAAAACAACTGTTGGTAACCATAAAAGCATTTGTTAGCGAATTGAAGAAGTTGGAAATTAATGGATCAGATATTTAAATGCAACATCCCAGCTGATATTTAATTGACACAGTTGATCGTTTTGAAGAGCTTGGGGAAAAACCTCGACATTTTATGATTTCTCTGCACATATTCTAGAAAGCGGAAGGCAAATCTCTTACGTCAATAAAGAAAAAAAATTTGCGGAAAAAGTACAGTAGCCCCCGCTCTTGTATACATGTAAACTTATATGGAACTTGTACTTTACTCATAACTATACATCTCGCTGAAAAATAGATGATGACACAAAGCATATTCTTTGATTTTATAGGTCGTTCTGTTTCTTAGTCATGACTAAGTAGCAGCATTGAAAACTTTCCGCATCCCCTAAAACTAGATAGAAACAACCCCTATTGTAGTTGAATTTACTTGCATACGCAGACATAGGTGTGTAAACGCATAAAATAGATTGCGACAAATTCGCTCTGTGAAGAGATAATTTTCCACCAATGAAAACATTTTTTTATTTTTTTTCGGTATGACTGTAAACCATAATAATAACCGAAAATATTTGATAGATGGTATAAATCAATTTTAATGTCATCACATTTACGTTATTAAACACGAATGAATGAAGTAGAAGTAAGAAAGAAAGAGTCGTTCGAAGTGTTGGTGTTTTTTTTATTTATTTTTTTTTTTTTCTTTATAACCCCAAGTATTAATGGAAAAACCAATTATTGCAGGGATCTGGATGTGAGATTAAAAATAAATTCTTCAGTCATGAGCTTTCATCTTCAACTTCAAAAACTGTTCTTTTTACGAACCTTGAACAATCTTTTTCACATAATAAATTTTTGTAAATATTTTATGATTAAATATTCTTTTACTTTTTCAAGAATAACGACTGGAAATTTATATGGTCGATATGCAGGGAAAACAGCAAATCTCTATCTCTTGTGTCGTCTATGTTAGCTTTATATCACTGTTTGTAATTGTAATGGATATTATGTGAAATTGTTGTTGTTGTTGTTGTTGTTGTCGTTTCCATTGGTGTTTTATTATGTGCTCATCCGCCATTTGTTATGCTGTACAACGCACAGAGCATTGCTATAATGTTGTCGAAGCAACAGCATTCAGTCAACCAAAAAACAAAAAAGAAGTCAGCTGCAACACAAAATCATACATTCATGGTTTAGTGCATCAAGTCGGGGCGTTCGTTGGAGTTCATCGCTTTAATTTCTTTTTTTTTTTTTGCATTCGAATATTTTTAACTGTTGCACTTTGCGTTGTAGGCGTGACGCTTTGATATCAATCAAAACACACCACAAAATAAAATAAAGCCAAGCAAGAAAGTTTAATTTGCTTTCTGTCGACTCCTAAACACCCAACATAAACAATAGTATACGAATGTATGAAAATCTTATATGGAAAACAATATCTGCCATAGACTCTAAATTATTGATCATAATTGGAAGCTGGCGTTTTTTTTTTTTGTATTTAGTTACATCCACTTTCGACAATTTTTGCTACCATGCGAGCTCCATTACGGGAAGACGGAGGGAGGGATATAATTTTCTACTTCCTACTCTAATGAAACATATGAGCTCAACTTTAGCCGCGCGTCTCAATTTTTGCTACCATGAGAGTTTTGATAAGGGGAGGCGGTCGGACGGACGGTTTTAGCCTCGCAGCTCAGTTTTTGATGCCATGAAAGTTCTAGTAAGGAAACGCCCGCGAACGGACATAATTTTCCATATCGTTTCTCATAAAACATATAAGCCAAGTTTTAGCCGCACATTTCACTTCTTGCTATCAAGAGAGTTTCAATAAGGTAAGACACATGGATAGACAAACATGTCATTGCACATAATTTTCTTCCCCTTATTCTAATGAAACATATGACCACAATTTTTGCTGCCGGAAAAGTTTCAATAATGCAGACCGATGGACGGATGATTGTAAATAATTTTCCGCTTCCATTGAAGCCAATTGTCAAGTTCACATTTTAATTTTCATTAGAACGAGTACGTCAACCGTAGAGGACGAATTGACAGACCGAAGTTTTAGTTATAGTTAAATCGGTTCAATAGGTTACGTTTTTCGGTTAAAAATCTTTCGAGCTTATTCCTCCACGTTACATATGAAATGACAAAACTGATATATCCTCTTTTGCCGAGAATGGATACAAAAATTTGTACACAATATTTCTTCTTGCCTTTTATGATTACACAAAACGCGCTTTATATCTGGCAAAGCTTCAAATTGTAAGTAAACCAAAAAAAAAAAAAAAATAAATGAAAAAGAAAAAAAAAAAATGGAAAAACCAGAATACCCCGCGTACGTTAGTTGGCACTTACCTCCTGTATTTGATCGTCAGATAAGTGCATATTGTCTCCCTTTTTACTTCTCTTCTGTGCCTTCTTCTTACTACTACTAACGGTTTTATTTTAAGCCCGGCTTACTTCGAAAACACATCACAACTATTATTTACTATATTTTTTTCGTGCATTTTTTTTCTATTTTTTTTTTTTCCTTTTTTTAGTTTAATTTAAATCAATAATATTTCTTTTTAATATTATTTACATTGTGGTGGTTGGTTTATTGATTGCGAGTTTATCACAAGCGTTGCATATATATATTTTCAACTGATGATGTTACAATATCAAAGATCTTTAATCGACTAAAAATAGAGAATGTTATACACGCATAATCAACTAATATTATTACTATATGTATATATATATACATACAGACTCAGTCACACACACACACACACACACACACACATGCATGCATGCTTGCATACACACACACAGAAAAACAAAAACAAAATTTAAAACGCACAGCACCCTAACTAAACTCTCATTGAACTAGAGAGGAAAAAACAGCAAATGTTATATTACTATATAATGCCTACAAATAAATAAATATATATATTTATTTATTATCAAGACCTGAGTTTTTAGTGCCAGCGCACGAAAACTATATATATATATATATATATATATATATACATACATACATATACGCAGGTTTATATGTATGCAGATATTCATACCATTTTTGGTGGTATGGAAATTTGTTGTCTCTGGCTTATTTATTATTTTAGTTACTGTTGTTGCTTTGAATTTTTCGTAAAATTCGATTTCATTTAAGAAGTGGTTTTTATGAACACACATATACATACACACATATATGGCCGCACACGAAACATCCATACAAACAAACAAAGGAACATTTATTTTATTAATAAATGAATTCAGTGACGATATATAGTCGATAACAACCCTTCTTCTACTTTTTCCTTCCACGGCCGTGACTATCTATGAAAATACCTATTCATTACTCTCACTTATACTTATGCGCAGGCAAATATTTATCAATTTGTACGTGTATCTACGTGGTTATGACAATATATATATATATATGCACACATATATATATATTAATATATTTTAATTATTTTTTTTTGTTTTTAGTTTTTGTTTTTTTCTTTTCGGGTTTCGAAGAAATTTTAATCGCAAAATGTTCTTTGCTTTGTTTTGTTCAAATTCATCGACAGTGTGGATTAGTTTTAGTTTTAATCTAAAATGGCGACAGGAAAATCTCTAACGCGGAAAAGAGATAATATTTATTATGTGTATTTACAGTTTGGCCCTGACGCATGCAATACAATCGTTTTCCATCGGATGAATAGATCAATGAATGCAAAATTTGTTTGCATATTCGTTTCCTTACATAAATTTCATGAATGCTTTAACTTGATTATATATATATATATATATATTTTTTTTTTTTTTGTTGTTGAGAGTCGATAATATCGCTTCTTTACCCTAAATAACTGGGATTTGAAATCTTGATTGCTTTGAGATCGTTTCACCTTTTTATACATCACGTCATTTGTTGTACACGATTAGATTAGGTGTTTGTGCGGATGTATGCAACACCTAGAAAGTCTTGAAACAGACTCATCTTCTACTGTACTGATCGATTTAGCAACAACTTCTGAATCGATATAAGTTTATCTGTCTGTCTATCCGTCTTGTATGCAGCCTTCAGAAATTTAGCACATTGACGTCTTGTTCCCCAAGAAGGCAAACTGTTGAAAATGGTTCAGATTTTTCCCTCTTTTCCAATTACTTCCCAAATAATGCTTTGTATTGAAAAGTCGTGGTATGAACAAGTGTATCAAGTGAAGTGGTGCTACGATATTTTTACTTCGTTAGCTATTAAGATTGTACACACATCTACCGCAGTCATTTCCGAAATCCTATTTATCTTCTTGGAATATTCATAATACTTTTTAAAACACCTTCTAACCATTGCACCTTTCTTCGATAGATACAAAATTTCTTCTTCACTTTATGGACAGATCTAAAGCAAAAGATTTGTATTAGATTGTAATTATTAGAAGTAGATCCCAATATTTATATAAAAATAAAGAAGTTTCTTATAGTTGTGTCAGAACTTCATTCGGAACGAAGTGATCGCCAGGATTGGTAATGAAAACAGAAACAAGCACAAAAAAAATATTTTTTTCCCAGACTGCTTAAAATTTCGAAACTTCGAGAGGACGACGAAAGAGCAGTCTGCATTTTCCAAAGTCGTTCCCAGCATATTCGTGAAAGGGTGCTTGCTATGCATGAAGAGATCATAGTTTGCAGTGAAAGGTTTAAGATGAAAGCTTTTTGTCTTTCGGAAAAATTTTGCAAGGTACGCACGGACGGAAGGCAGAACGCGTTTGTTTTATAGTGCCCTGCTCGCGGTTTCCAATGAACGAATATTTACCTGTAATATCATGGGACATAGCAACTGATGCAAACAAGCTCTTAGGTGTGTAAAGCCACTATCCTCGTAATTAGGAAACTTGCATGATTCCATGTTATTTACACATGGAACATCCTGAAAAATTGACCGCGACAGGTACGTTTTTTGAAGCGACCAGCGTTGTCGGCCAAAACAATTTATTTGCACTTTTATTATTTTTAAAAATCTGACAACTGCTCCATAAAAGTGCAAAATGAATCATCTTATAGGAGTAACTCCTCTTCACATTTTTTATTCCTTTTCCCATTTTCCCTCCTCTTGACTTACAAAAGTAAATTAAGGAAAACGAATACTTTTTCATCATAAATTGAGGAATTAAATTGAAGTTAGCCGTTAAATCCAAGCTTCGAAAATGTTTGCTGGAAGGGTATCTAAAATTCGTTTTATATGCAACAAGTTTTTTTTTTTTTCTTGTATTTACTAGTCATCTCAAATTGTTTGCGTAAAGATAAAGAGGATGCATGGATAGATGCAGGCATAGAGAAATAAGCGCTTAAAAACAATAAATAGGTATTAACTACCGCAACTAAACCTATATTAAGTCGATTTACTTTTATACTCTTAACTGCATGTAGTCCTTCCTAAGCACAGTTGTTTCATTGCCTACATGTATGTACATGTACACTTGATTATATATTACATTGGATTGATCTTTAGTAGGTCTACAGTTTTTGTCATAAGAATTTTGTAGAATTCAATCGAATATTAGCGCTATATTTAGAATAGAATGTCTATGCATGCATATATATATATATATATAAATATATATATATATATATATTGTGTTGAAACAATGCGTACGCATTTTGGAACCGAAAAGAGATGCAAGTGACCAATCTGAATGACGATTTTAGTTTGTATGTTAAGTGTTTTCTATTTCCTTTTTTTTTTTTTTTGTTCTTCTAAATTTTCATTAAACTACCAGCTTGCAGAGGATCTGCCTTGTAAATAAATAGTCAAAAGTATCAAATGGTATAGAATTTTATAATTACTACGGCTGTTGTCATTGCTACTTATTAAATATCATAAAAATGTGTTAAACACATTTCTTACTAAATTCCTTTTGATAATCCCGTTGTTTTACACTTTTCGCCTTGAATATATTCTACACAATACATACGTATGTATGTGTGTGTCTTCATACACTATTCAATAAATGTGCATTAAATATGATATCCATGAACATATAGGCGCGCATTAATGCACACTAGTAACTGTACAGTTGCAGATATTATAAAATCGATGAGAGTTTGTGGTTATGCCATATATATACTCCTTAATAAGAATTTCATTTCAACAATTCATCTGATTCAAACAAACTGAATCGCAAAAAGGAAAGGGAAACGAAGACCGATGAAATGACAGAAAAATGGAAATAATACTATTGTGTACTGACTGC